>CACRWH010006976.1:0-10141 GCA_902655005.2 Marronus borbonicus | reverse complement strand
ACAAAAAAGAAAGAGAAGTTTTATAACTATTACTCATTATTACCCTCGTCCAGACTGAAATTATTTTAAAATAAAAATTATTTCCGCATTTGCAAATTTTATACATACAATTTTTTTATCGCAAAACCAGAAATTTGAAAACCAAAGATACACCTTAGAGTATCATAAAAATACTGCCTTTATGGCGCGTTGCAATGTATTAATTTCAAAAATGTAACTACTTTATTGCAGCTATGTAGTTCTTCCACAAATGCATTTATGACTGTCTAACGCACAGAAATAAAAGTTTAAAGCAAGGTAACGGTTAAACCGAGATTTCAAAACGAGCATTACATCTGCAAGATTTTATTGCTAGAAGCATCTCAAATACGCCCACAGCTTCTCATTCTACAAGGCAACCGACTTTCCTTTACGAAGTTCTTCAAGTAGCACAAACGCTATGACATTATGTTATTTGATTATAACTTTTCGGCGAGGCTTTCCTTCCAGTACTTTTGCGCCCGCAAGAACTTTCCTCAAGTGTTATGTAAATAATTTATTAAAGCATTTTCGAGTCAATTTTGAAACGGTAAACACTTTGATCGAAATAATTCCTTAGTTTCGTTTGAATGCTTCTGTAAAATAGAGGTAAGCAATGTGAGTGGAAAATAAATGAAAGATATGACGGTAACGATTGGAGTGATATACACAGATATAAATTCTCTGCCTAAAATAATACAAGGAGGGTCTATATTTAAATTATTTGAAACAAACAATTTACAAAATTCTGAGCCGCGAAGATGATTTATTTAAGCTTGAATAGTGATATGGAACATATGTAGTTGAAGTAAATAAATTATTCTAAATGAGCACGTTATATAAATAATTAAGATGGTTCAATGATTTATTTAATACAAACGAAGGATGAAGGCCGAATCCGGTATGTACCCTTGACCACCCTATCTGTGTACTCTTACTCTCGTATTCCAAAAGAAGATATTTTTTGTTCTTACTTGAAAGGTAAGAAACAAAATCCTTTAGCTTACATTTAGCCATAATTAAATAAAGAACATTTTGTGAACTTTTCGAGTGTGTATCTTACTTTACCTTTTAGAAATAAAAACTGCAATACCAAAATTATGTACAACAAACAAAAGTTGGTCGTTTATTTGAGTAACATTCTTAATTAACAAGCTAAACGATCAGTCGCCCTGTAGAAATCTGCAAATAATCCTATCGCGCCCTGTTAAACTTTGATGCGTAAAATTGCAATCGATATTTGACGGTCGACAACAACTCAACGTAACACTTCCAGGAATGCGAACGCACAAAGGCACCCAATTTAATTTTTATGCATTCTCTCCCGTCCGTTCCACTTTTCCCGTTTGCGCTTTTTTTAAATTGTTGTGCTTCGCAGATCGCCGTTTACGTTATCAAACGGACGCATATTTATAAGGCTACGAAACAAGTAACATCAATGGTAATTTATTTATGACTTCGTAGGTTACGGTCCGCCAAAAAGCGACGGGGACGCAAAATAAACGGGCATTATTTAAGCTTTTAAAATGCCAAATAGTCCGCATTCAAAAGTTTCGTATTTCATTATTCTTTCAACGGTTAATGGTAATGTTTGAAGATAAGTATAGCTAAAACTCTGTATGTACGTACTACGTGCATAACAAAGGATATCTTTTGAACGAGTGCTGGGCCAAGCGTCGGGGTGAAGGAAATTTAAAAAAATCCTGAAAAAAAAGATAAAAGGCGGTTAGTCAAACTAAAATATTAATTAATTAATACCAATAAGTCAATCATTAAGAAATACATTGAAATTATACAATACTTTAACAAATGCCCCCCTAAACTGGTGAAATTACCAAAAAGGTGGAGGTTACATTAAACAAATTAAAAATTCCTATTTGTTGTGTGACGAAACTTCACACCACACTGCTGTAACAAATTGCAGAATGTATAGGCACTTTCCGGATGGGCGGCATTCAGCCGCACATTAAAAATAAATATCCCTTTATATACACTGCTGTGCCCACCAGTGCAGTGCGCGTATTTTTTAATAACCTGTCAGATATTCCTACTTTTTTTTCATTGTAAGCTAAAGGTGGGATATCACAGTTTTCACGTACCGCTACTGTCGTTTACATACATATAAAAAAACAAGTTTAACAGATGAAGATTCTTATACCAACAATTACTTAGCTTGTTGATTATTTTAATGCCATGCCTTATAATCAAGCTATAAATTTCGTTAATACGTGGAGTAACACGACAGGCAAGATAAACGTCATGTGGTCGAAACCACATTATACCGTATAAATCTGAAACCGTAATATCTCCTCGCCGAATCTGCTTGATGTCGAGCAATATAAAACATCCCAGCTTTATCCGAGCTAAAGCAGGAAGCTATAGACGCTGAGGTGAAGTCGACGTAATACCAGCTACATATCCTGCATCGAACCATTAATCCCTTTAACGGTTGACGTGGCTTACGATAGGATAGATCAATATAATTTGTATATTACTAATAAAGCCGAAGAATACCGTGCGGCGATGAAAGCTTTACTGATTCTAGTAACTAAGATCAAGTATGGAAATTAAAGATTTATCAACAACGCAATCAATAAACTTAACCAAACAATATCTAAATTCTTTCCATTACTTGTGAGTAACGTCCAAAATAAAAATGACCGCTTCTTCATCGTATTACAATTACTTTTTGTGTCGCATCCCCCTAGCAAGCAAATTTATCTTCGAAAATTGAATTAATTTGTCGCGGCATTTTTGACAAGGACTTAATTACATTCTTCATCCGATTAGGATTGCTGCATAACGAATCTTCTGCGGATTTTTTCCCGCAAAAAAATCGTAACCTCTAATTGACTAAATCGCTTCTGCATTCCGTCCACTTCGCAGTAACTTATCCAATTTATATGTAGATTTAAAAATTTTCCTCGTTGTAAATAAGTGTTTTCGCCATAATAATAAATAGAACGGCGGATTCTTGTCGCGGATTATTGTGTGAGAATAATTTATACGGGATCGTTCACAACGAGTACATGCAGACATTAAAATGTTGGTAGATGATATTATGTACCATGCATTTCCCAAAGATACAGAAGATTAGAACGGAATGGGTACACATTAATTTAATCTCGAATAAAAATTTAATACGTGATTTAATTTATTTCTGTTTACATAAACATATTGAGCTGCTTTAGCTAGTGATTACAATATTCCACACAGAATAATGCAAGTATGTAAATAAGTAAATCAACATAAGTCAAAGTTATGTATATAGGAATCGTACAGACATTTACATGCGATTTCTGCATGACACACATGAGTAATATAATCTCCTGACAAATAAAAAATTTATTTTTTTTATTCATATCTAGCCAATCAAGGTCCACCAATTTGTGCGAGATTCTGTCGAACTTCCGTCATCTAATTTTAATATAATATGTTTCTGAACAGCATCAACATATTTAAGTCGGCCAAGCAGATATCTCTGGATTGATTTGCAACGCGTGCTGTTTGCAGAACTTACAAATTTCAACTAAATCAGAAAGTGTGAAACTACTATAAATTTGTGTATCATCTGTGTACGGTTGAATGTTGGATGTCAGAACATGAGATGATAAAAAAATAATGTATATCGAGTACAAAAGCGGACCCAATATTGTGCCCCGTGCAGTGCCCTTGGTAAGTTGTAGGGGAGAAGAATTACCAGAAGAAAGCCTCACACACTGCGATCTACTAGGCAGGTAAGTAAACATAATGCTTTAGCGGTTCTGCAACAGCAGAACCGCTAAAGCAAGCTGAGGAGGACACCATGATTAACAGTATCAAAAGCCCTGCTGAAGACCAACAAGATCAGTAGAGTCGAGTCGCCTAGGTCTCTAGACCTAAGGACATCATCAATGACCTTCAGCAAGGCAGTCGCACAACTATAATTACCTCTGAAACCAGACTGACACGCAGGTAAGATATTATAATTGTTCAGGTGTTCATTAATTTGTTTGCGTAGAATTTTTTCAAGAACTTTACTTAGAGTAAGCAATAAACTAATAGGGCGTAAATCGGTCAGAGACACAAATTTGGATTTTTTAAGCAAAGAAATGGCCACCGAAGTTCCAGACGTTTGGAAATATGTTTTCTAAGATGCAGGTAATGATAGTGTGTGTGATAAACGGCAGCACGTGACATCGACATTATTATAAAAACGTAGGCTTCCACGGCCAGAGCCAGTTGAAACTAAACGTGTTCCGGGTTTGAACCGTGTCATGTCGTTGGTTAAAATAAAACTCGACGTTTCGCCCACAATCGTACGGGGCTTCTTCAGGAGAGTGGTGGCAACAGTTAGCACGGTAACTCAAGGTGTGAACCACGCCAGCCACCACTCTCCTGAAGAAGCCCTATACGATTGTGGGCGAAACGTCGAGTTTTATTTTAACCAACGACATGACACGGTTCAAACCCGGAACACGTTTAGTTTCAATCGACATTATTCATTAAATAATCATACATTCCAATACATTAATTAAGCTCTATACCTAGCCTCATCCATACAAATTAACAGTAACAACCAAAACAAATAACACGTATATCACTCATAATTATTAATATATCCTGTACACTTGTACATTTATGTTTACATGTTATAAATTTTGAACTACAAATAATGCCAACAGCAACTTTTCCGTAAAAAATAAAATTTTGGTCACCAGTACAAATTATATAATAATAATAATTAATAAAGCACTTGAATCCATGTAGCGCACACGACACGTAAATTTATTGATATGAATAGAATTATGTCCATTCACTTTGCATAATATTGACAAATGCTCTAAACTGACGCGCAAATTTAATTTTCCGGCAACACCAAATTATTAGTGTAACAATTATTAATGCAATGAAAATCGAATGACCGCGCTAATTGTTTTAGTTTTTGTACCACTGCGGCACAATACCTTTTACAGGCAATTTAATTTCGCTTAATACGATAATCAGGTATCTATATGCATAAATCAAACTGGCTTTTCGATAACGGAATATGTTTACTGGGTTACTACTAAATTAATGCACATATTATAATGTACTGATACAAGATAATGTATTTAACTATACAACAATGTATAAATTAAAGGTTGCTAATTCTAATTGCATATCAACTCAGAGTTGATATGGTACTTGATAATCACTTACAATATTAAGCGTATAAAGGAATGCATTTGAAAAAGAAATAAGCATAGTGGTCAACAAGAAAAGTAATGGCGATATTCATTTATCTAAATTCAGGAAATAAAGAACAATTTATGAATTATAGAGTTAATCTTCTACGTTTTAGAAACCAATGGGCCGGACGCAATTTTGTTTTTCAGCAAGATAACGCGCCAATTCATAAAGCAAGAACCATTACTGAATGGTTTAAAGGGAAAAAGATTAAAACTTTACAGTAGCCAGCGCGGTCACCAGACTTAAACATTATTGAAAACATGTGGGGTGAATTGGCACGTCGCGTTTATGGCGGAGGCCGTCAATATTTCACGGTACAGGAACTGAAAACTTCAATAGCGACTGAAAGGCAGAATATCCCTCAAAATTATGTGTTAAAATTATATAAATGTATTAATAACAGACTATTCGAAGTGATTAAGAACAATGGAGGATCTACGCATTACTGATCACTCATTTGTTGATTTTTGTTTTACATTTGCAACAGAGCGTCTAAATTTTTGTCGCAGAAATTGTTTAAACATTGGAGTAATAATTTATTATTTAGTTCATATATTACTGGAGGAGATATTTTTAAGATTATTTTATTTTTACGAATAAAAACTTAATTAGATATCTTGCTAGTTTCGCAAAGAAGTGTTGTAACCCTTAAAACATCTTACCGCGTCTAAGTTTTTGTCGGGGAGTGTACTTATATATTATAAACTATGCTGTATATGGAAGAATTAAACTGATGTAGAAGGTACCACAGTAATGTAATTTCTGTTCTACTTACTTCTTCAAATATTTTTTTTCCGAACTCAAAGCGGCGTACCCTGCATATTTTGTTGTAAACTATCTTTTCGTGTCACCTGATCTGAGTCTTTTGTCATGTATAAAGAAGCATCCTACATTAACGTTAATAAAGTTTAAAGAGTAATGATCCGGAATTAATGGGGAGAGTAGAGAACGTCGTATATGGAAAATTTATGAGTGTAATCGAAGAGAATGAGGATTTTAAAAACCCAAAGGACCTTATGTGGTGATTTACTTACTAGAGAATAGTGAATTAGCAGTCGATCACACTGTTAATTTTAAGAATTCTGCTATAACAGGCATCTACGTAGAAAGAACCTTTTCACCTGTTGTTGTAAACTTCCGCGGTCGTTGTTTTCTTTGAAAAAATTTGGGTTTCCAGGTTGAAACCGCGTCGTAATTGCATCTCATGGGCCCAGAAAAAGCTCCATGAAATTGAGAGCGAAGCGTCGACGTTATTATGCAATTACGACGCGGTTTCAACCCGGAAACCCAAATTCTTTAAAAAAACCTTTCACCAATGTTTTCAATTTCTCAGCAGGAAACTTTGAGAAATATTCTTATATATAAAAATGTTGTCAATAAACATATATTCCTTGCTATGATATTGCATTATTTCCTATTGTTGCAATTTTTTGCATATTTTCTAGGAGAACGTGCACATTTAGATCCGAAAACCCGCATATTTATCCACATACGCCCAGTTTTTTTGCATATATTTCGGCCTTTAATTATGAAGGGCGCATACGGGTAAAACGGACGTAAGCCCAAAATCCATGCACGCTAACTAAACTATAAAACATACCAAAAACATTTGCGTATAAAGTTTCTAGCACTCTGCAATACGTATCAAAAGCTTCCCTACATTATACGACTATCTCTAATAGCAAACTCATAACATACAATTTAGTACTGTCATTCAGGAAAACGCAGTATTGTAATTTCTTGTGTTTATAAAAAATTACAGAGTTACGAGATTTTTTGCCAATTGCATTACGCGAAGAGAATCCGACGTATCCTATAATTGTAAAGACTGCGAAATCTGCGATTTTTTTTAAATAATAACTTGCGTGTTATAAAAAGGAGACAACAAAAAGCAATTGTTAGATGTAATAGAAAGATATAAATAACTTCGCCTCTAAACAATTACCACCGTGAATTCTACGTGTTACTCGTAAATCTTATATCCAATAGTGAAGGGCTTTTATTGCGTAGTCAGAAGGGTTTCACGTGTAAATATTTAATAGGGAATACTACCCTTCATATATATAGCGCTTGACAGTCACCTGTATTTAACTAAAGGTAAATTTCTCCGCCAGCCCTTTACCTTACAGGTCAAACAAGTACGCGTTTCTCGTTTCAGTTAGGTATATTTATCTGGTATGCTGGGAGAGAAGACACAAGGAAATTCCACTTCCCGAATTTCATACGGTTTTATATACAATAAACAATGCAAAATGATAGTTGAGATTTTAGCACATACATTTTACAACTTCATTGACAAAGTCCCAAAATTCATATCATACCTTAAAACTGGTAAAATGTTGTTATCAAAGGCACCCTTTATATCTAAGAAAGCACAAAGAGCTATTTCTTTTACCATTAACGACGCCTCCAGCCTGCTAGTGACGTGCTGGAGGGCCGTCGTTGTTGATTTTGCCTTCTGGTAGGCGATGAAGCGCGTTTGTTATAAGCATTTCGTTCCTGAGGTACTGGCCCAGTACCTTTTCCATTCCTTGAAGCAGGAAGGAGGAGAGACTGATAGGTCTATACGCTTTAGGCTCTGCGGCTGATCGCCTTCCTCCTTTAGATATTAATGCCACATTAACGTCTCTCCACAACATTGGTATATAGCTAAAGCTAGAGCTGGCTTTATATAAGCACTCCAGTATGGGAAGGATAGGTATGGAGTCCATATAGGTATGGAGTTATTAAGAATTGGAATTATTGTGATTATTTCTAATTTTTTCGCGGTAGTTAGCAGTAAGTATAGGCGTAAATGGTATTTCTATGAGATCACTAACCTTGTGCCCTTGTGCCCTTCTCCGTTCATCTCCCATTTCGCAAAGGATTGGATGCTGCAATGCTGCAGATTGCTTTAGCACGATTCAAAAACTGCGAAAACTAATCAAATACAGGCTATTAATAATGTAAGTGACGTGCGTAAAAAAATCCAAATAAATCTCTCGACGTAAATAATTATTTCCAATGCAACCAATGCAATTTAAAGTTTGCTGTTGATATTTCTACGCGTTTAATCTCACGCTCATATTTTTGTTGCGTTATATTATATTTTTTTGCAGTTGCTTACGACTATATATTTTCATAGCGCATTCCCCGTTGTATTACAACTCATTAACGGCGTGGCCATTATGTCGTAACCATTGGGCAGGTTTTACAATTGTAATTCGGCTCGATTTATTGCCAACTTTATTGCTGTTTAAACACCGCTGTCAATTTTATGCTCACACTATTCAGCATAAAGGCTTTGCCAAACCAACTCGAAAAATTCGTATCTTTCGCGCTGTACACGGCGACCAGGCACAATCTCCCGCATATGTTTTGGCTGCGTGCACGGTTTTTGTCGTTGTCGCCGATCAATTAATTATCAATGATAGTATAAAATATTTTGTGATAAATTGCCAACATGTTATTAATTTTAAGTTTAATTTTCAATATTGAAGGTATAAATAATTTAAATTTAAACCTAGAGTTTTCTTCATCTTCTACGGCACCTTACCTCTCCTTGATCTAATGAGGAGTTGTAATTTCCACCCATTAAGTAGAAAAGTTATATTGTACTTTTAAGGTAATTTTCACCCGTTTTCGTAGGGTGTAGTAATAGAACTTTGTACCGCATTGGATCTATAAATATAAACAAACGGAGGCCGCCAGAAACTGCCAACTGTGTTTCTCAAACTTTTCGATCCTTCCTTTAAATTGCGAAGTAATTTAAACATAAATATTTATTAAGGACTACAGAGTATTTACCTATTTAAACAGTAGGCAACGAGCATGACTTGGGTAAAGAGAATCTGTTTGAATTAGAAAATTCGTACATTTCAACATCTTAGAACAGTTTCTGTTTGCTCAGGAACCGGTAAACGATGTTCTATTAACGTTGTGAAAGTCGGAAAATTACTAGATTCAATACGTCATCTGTCCTTACATCGGATTCATTTTCTTTACGAATGGCGAAATACGACCGACAGGAAATCGTCCGAGACAAAAGTCGACGTTAACTACAAACGGCGATGGTGACCCTACTCTATCTACGAATGGAAATTCGTAGCGCCTCTCCATCATTCCGCACACAATAACGATACTCAAAACGTTTAAATACATAGTCAATTACCTGTCAGTCTTTGTTTCAGTTCTCTCCTCGAACAATAACTTAATAACAATAATGGACTTTCTTGCGAGGCTTATTTACTTTACAAAATTGCGCTGTAGACTTTGTTAGAAGTTACGTCTCTGTACGCGAAACAAAAGCGTAAAATAAAAGTTTAATAATAACAATGTTTATGGAATATGCCGTGAACTTCAATTCGCAAGAGGATCCATTTTCAGATGAAAATTATTAAAACCTGAAGTGGTGGAATTGATATGTTGAGGCGTTTTGTTTAGGTACTTTCTTATACTGTACGACTTTTATTTGCGTGTCAGAACTTGTATTTCTAATTAGTAAACATCTTAAAACTTGTAGAACACACTGTAAACCACAGGTGTGCCAAAAATTATTCAAAGACCTAAACTAGAAAAAGCATTAGGTCGAGATAAAATTTTTACCTATGAAGCATCTATAAAAAATACGCAATATAAACTTTGTAGTAATGCAAAATAATTTTCCTTCCTCATTACACCCTGCACTCTGCATAAATCTCCCGTCCCAGCAAAGGAGAAATATCCCCACACTAACACAGAACTACGCCCTTGCTTCACTGTAGGCACAATGCAGTTCGGGATCACTTTTCGGTTTTAGATCTTCGGACATAAACTCGTCGATTTTGCCCAAACACCTCAAACTTTGACTCGTCACTCCAAAACACGTGTTTCCGATCATCTAGCGGCCAATCTAGATGAGAACGGGCCCACTGTAGCCATTTTGCTCTGTTGC
>CACRWH010006975.1:0-10142 GCA_902655005.2 Marronus borbonicus | reverse complement strand
TATACCGTTTCTCCACCCTTTCCCGTTCGCGCACTGTGCTTAGCGTGCGCTGGGAGTGCATGTCGTGGGGCGGGTATCACATCTAACCGGGAAGGAGGGTTAGCTTGGGCCGGATACTGATGGAGCGTTACATCTAGCACCTACTAATGCTATTTAGCTGGTTATACCGCTTCTCCACCCTTTCCCGTTCGCGCACTGTACTTAGCGTGCGCTGGGAGTGCATGTCGTGGGGGTATCACATCTAACCGGGAAGGAGGGTTAGCTTGGGCCGGATACTGATGGAGCGTTACCTCTAGCACTTACTCGACGAAAACCGGAGCGATGTCGATTTTCCGTTTGTTTCCGACCGTCTGCGGCACAGTGTCCGAAAACTTCAAACGCCCAAATCTCCTAAGCCGTTAGACGTAGCGGGCTGAAAAATTTTTTGGAACACATACGACCATAGAGCCATCGATTAACGCCGTTAGATCGGCGGAATTCCGAACTTTTTTTGCCTTCAAAGTTGAAAAATGAAAATTCCTTTTTTCAACTTTGACGCCCGATTTTCCCCTTTTCTTAAACTTAATATTTCAAGTTAAAACGTTTGCTTTTTTTATTTTACTTTATTTAGTGACAATCAATAACTTAAAAAAAAATCTATATTTGTAAAATTTGTAAACCTACAAGGTCTTGTCGGGTACTTGGGTGTACTCACTTGAGGAACCAAAATTTATAACTTATACTCCCAAAAGAGCGGGATACAATTAAGGAAATTTATCCACACTTTTCCTTTTTTTTTTATAAAAGTTATTTTTTTTTATTTATTTGCCGTACAATTAAACCAACATTTAATCTATCTTTTTTTTTATTGAAGTTTTCTTTTTTCTTTAATTTTTTCTTCATTCTGTCCTGCAGAATCAGTTGAGCGAGATTTTTGTAGCGTCTGAGAATCTAAAAAAAACTTCGCTAGGAATTTTCCAGAAGGATGGGTGTACTCGGTGAACGTTAGAATTACATAGCCGATCTACAATAGAGTTTGTTGTTGTAACTATTTACATTACAGCCGGCATAATCTAACCGACTTTACCTTTGTAACTGTAGCTATAGAATATGTAAATAAATCACCGTTTTACATTATTATTTGAAATAAATTATCTCTGTTAATTTGTTATCCTATGTTTTGTTATCCTCCATGTACTTCTAGTTTTCCATAGTTTGGGGTGAGCCGGGTACCATTTAACTCCAACTATCAGGAGTGTAATAGTACCTTAATAGTAAGGTCCTTAGACAGCTAGAAAACAGGTTCAAATACATTCTAATAACGTTTTAACAAGTTTAAGGGTAATGTATGTGCATACTGAAGTAGACACCAGATCAAATGAAATTAGGAATTACACATTACGTTTAAATCCCGAGTCGGGACACTAACCACAGCTTATTTTTTAATTTGGAATTTATTTTAAAATATCATCCGGCATTATGTTGCACAGACGCTAGTTCCGCCAACCGGTCCGGCTAGGCGATCGTGAGATGGAACAGAAAGAATATTAAGTGAATCACGTGATGCCAACAACAACAGCGAATCTCTTGTTTTACGTCGCTCCAATTAATGTTTATTGGATTTGTTTGGCATTAACACCAAGTGTTATGCAAACTTTTAAAGAGAAAACAAAAAAATGCCTGGTTCTTTTTGTTCTTGTTGGTTTTTCTAAAGATGTCAAGTAACAATACTTCTTAAACGACTGAATATTCTAACTTTCGAAGTCTCATGCATCTCTGGAATTAGAGTTTTCGAGTAATTTAAGAAGAAGTAGCTATTTAATCAATTAGTACGCTTCTGGCATTACATTATATTTTAGCAAGACGAAAGAACAGAGTAGGTGCAACGTATTAGATAATTTATTGCTTGACAACAAAATTCAATTTTTACATTTCCTAGATACTGGAGGTTGGGTCAGTAAAATTGTAGTTATAGGTGTATTTTCCCAGTATCCCGGAAATCTATCCCCAGACGACATGTTGCACTGCATACTTAACGGTGCCTCACTGTAAACTCCCCTCAATAGTTCAACTCTAATTGGATTCCTTTCAATAGCGTTATAGTTCGAGGATGTTGGGATAGATCTAGAAGTATCCTGATTCTCCCATCTGTAAAACATAAACCATACGTTATATAATATATTAGGCTTCCATCAATAAATACTGAAAATGTTATTTCCTTGTTTTTCCAATATAATTAAAATTAGTTAATGAATCAAAATTCATGAGACATCGGTATGTTTGAACCTACGTCTGCCGTTTTCCAGACCTAGACTAAATAAAAGAAAACAATTTTTTTTATTTAATCATGAATTTAGTGGAATGTAAGAATAAACATTGACATTTACCGGCTTTTTTGATTTTAAAGAAGGTTTCATTGGAAAAAGATTTCTCGAAGGAAATTTTTTTTTGATCATAAAAACAATCAGATACATTTTTAACTACTTAACCCAATATGACTCCAATATTAACATTTTCAGTTACGCATTCCGCTTTGATATACAAATACAATCTCTGGTACACCAATAACGCAACCCCGCTTCTCTACTATCATTTTCTCACTAGACACCGATAACGACTTACTGCTTCGGTGCCTCGTAAAACTTCGTCATACTCAGATGCTTTTGATCCGTTTGATAACATCCGCTTTAAAATTATCTTAAATTCAAATAGGAAGACATTTTATATAATTATCTTAAAGAAAATAATATGCTACGGCAAAAAAAAAATTGGAATTGTAGTAGATTTATAAAAGGAAATGAAAATTTTCTATATTTAAAAAGACAATTAAATAAATAGTTAAAAAATACCACCTTCTTTACATAAACAAAACCCTAATCTATTGTAAAAACGACTTCTAATATCATTAGGCATTTGTACTGTGATGTTATTAGAAATGTGTATGTGGTCCGATATTCTCGTAAGTATAAATGGATTCTTCTCTCAAGTAACCCCAATGAAAAATGTAAGGGAGACAAATTGGGTAGACGGGGTGTGCACGATATTTCATACGAGTGAGTTCCAATTAAGCCTGCAGAAACGAGTGCTTCCGCTGTAGCGTACGGCTTGGTTACAAACAATATTAAAAATAATGTATGTAATTACTTACTATTTTAGTTTGATTGTGTTGTTGGTGTAGACTGACGAAAAAATGCGCTGTAGTATTGTATCATTGACTACTCAGTCATACTCCTACTGCGAGGTGAAAATATGTTGGTGTATTTGGAAAATGAGCGTTCTGCGTCTAATGATGTGATGTTCGCGAATTTAAAAAGGTCGTTCGCATTATATTCGCACTCTTGGTTTTCACTTGAACTCGTATCTATACGCACTATAGTTTGAAAATCGGGATTCTTATTTATAACCGCACCTAATTTATCGGTTGTTAACAATCCTACATTATCTGTTGGAATTCCTAACGAGGCATTGACGTCATCCACTATATTTAGCGCTTCATGTAATGAAAGCTTGGTGTTCTCTAATTTTGAAATAGTATCTAAAAGAATTGAACAATCTTCTGAAATTTGCTCTATCGGTTAAGTTAGTGACCAAACTTTGCAAAAGAGCAAACTAACTAACGGCAATTAATTTCCTGTTGATAAATAGAGGACCCGTTTTATTATTTCATTATCACTAGTCTCTCCAATGCCCCGCGTACACGAGGAATGTTATATACATAGTTTTCGTTAGTTCACATAAATTTATTGGTATTGACCTGTTGTTTTTGTTTGCAGGAATGGAAAGGTAGTTCTTATTCAGCAACCCACAAAGATGGATGATATAATTAATTTTTTACAATCCAGATGTTAAATACTAAAAATCTTGCAACAAAGTTATAGTCACAAGCATGTTAGTTTCAGAGGTTTCTCACATCATTCGGTCACCGGTTGAGAATATGGATCATTCGTATCCTCGAAACTGCCAGCTGGGATTAATTAACTAAACCTGTGTGGCGCGGAGGTTACCGATACGTTTATGTTGCTTATTTCATGACTAGTTTCAGTAGTACTTCTTATTCCGTTTTCAACGGTATAAAATTATAAATATGTTACACTTGAAAAAATATTGAGAAAAACTGTCAAATTTCGAATATAAAAAACTAATTAAACAAACAAGAATCCATAACTTACGACAATTAAGTGAGAAACAAAGAATTGAAGTGTTAATGATGATCGGTTATGGCGACAGAGTCAGATCACGTGATGAAGACGTACAGAGAAGAACACGTTATGAATGGATGTTTAAATATCCAAGGATTAGAACAAATGCTTTAAGTCACCAGTGTTTGTAATGTTTTTATATTATAACAAAATTTCTGAGTTCTGTGATGTACACTTTAATTCTTTTAAAACAATAGCTGAAGCTATCATTAATTTATAGGCTGTTTACTTTATTTTTTTCCTTTATCGCATTTGATCTTCACTTAGCGTATTTTATTTTTCTTATATCTGTGTTCGTAAAGTGTAATGCTTAGTTATACATTTCCTGTACTTGGGTTTTACCTGTAGGAAATAAATTATTATTATTATTATTACTATTATTATTATTATTGAGAAGTGTGTCAAATTTTTAGAGATAAGTATCCACATCAGCCCATAAGTCAATCTACCATTAGTAGAATCGAAAACAAATTTAGAGAACACGGCAATGTAAAGACTTTTCCAAAAAGTCGACGTACAGTAGTATTAAATGAAAATGCACAACTTGACCTGCTTTTAGAAATGAAAAATAATCCACATTCAACCTGCAGAAACTTGCTTTGGATTACAATGTAAGCCACACTTCGGTTTTAAGAATTTTGAAAGAAAGATACCTGCAACTTTTACAGTATGAGATGATACCTGCATTAGCTGCATTATTTCCCAATACAAACAATCCTGAACTACCAAACAACAGCATTTGGATACAACATGATAGCGCTCTGCCTCATTATGCAAATAATGTTCTACGCTATTTGGAACAAGTACTTCCAAAGAAGATGGATTGGAAGAAGAGGTTCTATGGAATGGTCGGCTAGGTCTCCCGATTTGACGCCTCTAGACTTCTTTCTATAGGGGTACTTAAAAAATAAAGTGTATAAAAATCGACCACATAATTTAGAAGATCTTAAGCAAAGAATACGACATGAGATTACATTAATATCACCTCAAACTCCTCAAAATTTTAGAAATGAATTTTATAATCGCCTTGGGTATTGTCAAATGGTACAGGGTCATCACTTTGCATATCTAGTATAGTGAAATAAAAACTGTTATATCTGTGCTTATTTTTGTAATTAATTTTATTGTTAAATTATTTTTCTGATCAATAAATTTAGTTTCTTTTTATTCTATTATTCAAACTTTGACACTGCTTTTCTCAATTTTTTTCAAGTGTAACATATCGATAATTTTATACCAAGGAAACCGAATGAAAAGAACTACTGAAATTAATAATAAAAAATATAAGTTGTCATTTGAAAAAAACAAAAAACGTAATAAGATGACAACGATATAGTATAAAGTAAAATAATTGAAGTCGTTATACTCCTTCGAGATTTTTTCAAAAAAATAAATATTAACAAAGATA
This sequence comes from Marronus borbonicus, assembly GCA_902655005.2. NCBI lineage: Eukaryota > Metazoa > Arthropoda > Insecta > Coleoptera > Scarabaeidae > Marronus > Marronus borbonicus. The sequence goes on along the minus strand of CACRWH010006975.1, from coordinate 4,556 downwards.
ATGAATTTATCCGTTACTTTCCTTCCACACTGTATGTGCGCAGACACCGGCAGAGAAGCATCAGGAAATGAATGTAATTCCAATAACATTTAACACAGATATAAGATGACAACATGGCATCCCATTCTAAATTCTCAGCCCATATTTGTTGAAGCAGCAACATAGCATTGATAACAAATAGCCCCAACAATCGTAAAGGATCAAAGATTCTAGCAATTTAAGATAAAATAGTTCTTTTTGTATCTTTGGTGCCACTATTCATATTGTTTATTTGATAATGTAATGTGTCAGATTCTAGGTGCCAAGTGTACGCTTCATTTCAATATTGAAGTTTAAAATGTAATTTATTTTGTTTTGGAATCTCATTACAGTTAGTTTTTCTTTCTCAAATTAAAATCGGCTGAATCTAATATTTCATTTAGTTACGTGTCACTGCTTCATCAACAGTGTCACAACCCGTTAATAAATCGTAAAAGAAAGAAATGATGTTAATTTTGTGCCATATGTAACAGTATCTAGTTGGTAATGTTTAATTTCAAAACCTGGATTATCACGCCATAAAATTCCTTGGTAATCTCTTTGATTTTCAGATATTAGCACTTGTCGACATATTTTTTCAATGTCTGCCAGTACGTATCCTATGAACACGAAATCTTAAAAGAATATTGGATAAATTACCTTGTATAACAGGACCTTTATGATGAACATCATTGAGTGAGAAATTGTTGGTAGTTTAAATGAGCAGTGAGTTGCCGTTATTGTCAACCTCAAATAAAAACAAATCTCAACAACTTGTATGCAGTGACAAGAAGCGCTTGAAAGGAACCAAGAATGTAATAAGGAAGAATTTGGGAATTGCAGACGAGCTGGATATTGAGCAGGTTTTTACAAACCGCCTGGCCTCAATTATAAGTGCTTTTGTGACGAGTTCAAAAGATGTTATACATCGTTGAGTTATCAATATGATTTGGTCATTTGTCTGGGAAATCTTTACCTTAATTTGCTTAATAAAAACACACCGATTCTCTAATATGCTACATTCTTCGGAACTAACGTAGCTAATAGCCACTCCAACCAGAACAACTGGTAGTTGTAGATCTTTATTGGACTTGATTCTTGTACCGGATGCTGCGGTCGTTTTGGATTTTGGTTTGATGGGTTTTTATTTGTTAATCATGGGGCAGCATACTGTTCCTTAGAAGCTAATACATGTGGTCGGATTCCTGAGTACAGACTAGTGCGTCACTTTAAGTACAACAACTTTGATTTATTTAATTTAGATTTGTACTCCATCCCCTGGCAACATCCATGATGTAAACGAGAAGATTGAGTTTCTGGAACACCTTACATCAACAGTTGTTACGTGCAATATTTGCAGCCATCCTGTATTTTGGTTATTTTGCGAACTTTTCCTTCCAATGTATTACCAACTTGTTTTATGGCTAGGCAACCCATTTCGCACCGTGCAAATTATCGTTATTAAAATTCTATTTGGTCGGATTTTGCAGCATTTTTACTTCATTTACTGCTTCAATAATACTCGGGAAGATTTTTGATAAGTGTCTTTGACCCCATTTATCTTTATTTATTTAAAATTTCTTAAGGAAATAGTTTTCCGCGGTCTATTTTCCCATCTTCGCAATACTTTTAAGTAATTTATGATAGTTTCTCCAATCGGTCCGTTTGTTGTGATGTTTTATCACAAAAACTATTTTATTCTAGAACATGAGATTTAACAATTTTGAAGCTCTCTTTCCGTTAAGTCATCTTACGAGTTGGGTGTGTCCCGAAGTTCTCTCTGGCGTAGAAACTTAATTTTGCCTCGAGGAAGGTCTTTCGCCTATATTGCGGCTTTAAATTCACCCAGAGAAAGTGAACAGTTTACTCAGTTTATAAATTTTTAGTTTCGAACACAGTAGTGATAGATGTAATTTTGTACGGCATAGCGTGCGAACTTCGCCGTTTGACCCAACCCTTGCGTACGGAAGAACTCTAATCCTGTATTAGGTATGTACATATTTGAGCTTTTCCTTTTTCATGTAAATCTTCGTCCTACGGTTAATTTCTCCGTTCTTAGAGTGCATGTGGAGGGCGCATTTTATCCAAGACCCGTCCTAGTGTTCTATTGGAGGGCGTATTTTATCGAGGATCTGACTTAATGAACTTTTGGAGGGCGCATTTTATCCAAGGGGCGTTTTTTGGCCTAACATCCGAGTACCGAATTCGGAATTCTGTCGTCGTGCTGCAGAACCTTGCAGCAGTGGCGACCGAGTGTTGCCCCGCTGGAGAGACCAGATTACCGAGGGTGACCTTACAACGGATACGACGTACAGATAAGTGCATCAGTAATTACGGTACCGACCGGGTGACGAAAAAAAAAACATAATATTCTCTTTTTTTTATTTTAACGGAAATTTACCTTCCACCTATAGTTTCTAGTATTTATTTTCTTTTTTATAGTAGTAGCAGCGAAGTACTCTGTGTTCTGTTTCTAATAATGTCGTACGAAGGTACGTAGATTGAGAAAACAGCTATCATTAAAGACAGTGAATAGGTTCATTAAGGATTATCCGGATTTGACTTACGACGCCGTAAAAATTAAATGTTTAGTTTGCGATATATATCTAACGTGTTGGTCACAAACACATTGTAAACGGCATGTGCATAGTGCAAACCATAATAGTATCAAAACCGGTTTCGCCGCAAAGTACGAACAATTCTTATTTGGTTTATGTATAATGATGATTCAGTATAATCTGGCGTTTACTTTGTTAAACAACAACTCATTTATTTCATTTTGGACCAAATACGCCAATATTACATTACCGAGCAGGACCACGTTACGTTATTATTTACCATCTGTGCATGTACATTTAGAAAATAAAGTTAAGGCTGAACTGAAAAATAATAATAAAAAGGTGCTTGTGTGTCAATAAAACAAATGACTGCAAAAAAAACTGTACTTAATGTTTTGGTGCGCAAAATGGAACCACCTCAATCGTCATCTTCAATTTTATTGGCTTCCAGACGAATAGAAGAATGTACTATGCAAGTAATTTCAAAAGTGGTGTTAAGCACATTGGAAAAATTTGAAATATCCAGAGATCAAGTCTTAATGTTTATGACAGTCTCTTACGAACAGTGTGGTAACTTTTTACATATTACATGTAAAATTCATGCTGTACATCTTGTGGCAGAGACAGTTCATAGACGTTATCGACAGGTGGATGCGCTGATTGCGAGTACAAAAGTCGTGTTTCCGAAATCCCCAAAACGTATTCGCGAATTTCGCAGACTGTGTTCTCATACCCCTGAACCACCACAACCAATCCTTACACGTTGGGGAACATGGTTACAAGCGGCATTTTACTATCATAAATATGTTGAGAGTATAAAGAAGGTGGTTCTATTATTTAATCCGAAAGAATGTGCAGCTATCAAAAAGTCAAGATAGTGAGGTTAAAAGATTTGAAGATAGTCAGGTTAAAAGTGATTTACAAACTATTCACAGCAATTACATCGGAGTTGTGCAAGCAATAGAAAAATTATAAAATCCTTCACTGTCGTTAAAGGAATCACTGCAAATTGTGAAAGATGTACACGCACAGCTTTGTTCGGTAGAAGACGCAAAAAATGAGTGTGTTCTAATTAAGTTTGAAAGTGTTTTAGACAAAGATTCAGATTTTGACACACTTAGACAAACTTGTGAAGGTTTGTCTACAGATGCATTAAGTTGTTTCAAAGATTTTTTTAACTATGCAAATACATCACTAGATGTAGAGCGATCATCTTCTTTATACAAGAATATATTTTCCTCACGGCGAACGATTTTTGGAGAAATAACTTTGGAAACGTACCTTATGTTAAAAATATTTAATCTCGTTTCTCCATTTTTTCAAGTCACGGAAGACACTTAAGAGGGTAAGTTTTTTTGTAATCATCGGATTATATACACTCGATTTTATTTTTTATACATTTGACTTGAGATGGAAATTTCCTGTGTTCATTCAGTGACATAGAGATAATTTATCGAGATCGGGTCATAATCTACAAAACTTTTCTGTATCTTAAAAACTTCTTTTCATGATAACATATCTCTGGATACTGACTCCCTTCGCATGCAAGAGTCCATTCGTTAGCTACGCCGATGGTGCGCACCCGAATTTGCTCACTCTAGTCATAAGGGATTGCTGACTTCACCAAGTCACCGCACGGCTTTCTTCCAGATATGTTTTTCTTATGAAATCGTGAAGGTATGCAGCAACTTGCCGGTGGGTTTCAGATTTTATTAATTACAACCCTTCAGGTATCAGACAGACAGCGTTTACTTAAATATTGAACATGAATTAGTTTCTTTTTTTTCTGTATTTGTTTTTGTTTACACCTTTTTATATTTTTATAGTGCCCACACTCTAAAATTTACTCGCAGTAACGGTTACGATAGTTCAGAGTGTTTACTTTTAGTTTAGTTATATATATATAACTAAATATATATACATATATAACTTAGTTTGTGTAGTAGAACCTATTTTATCGTGAATCGTAAGGAAGAATAA
>CACRWH010006972.1:0-10162 GCA_902655005.2 Marronus borbonicus | reverse complement strand
CATCATCAACCGGTGACCGAATGATTCGGTCACCGGACCGGGGACCATTCGTGTCCTCGAAACGGCCGTCCCGGATTATTTATTATATTATTATATAATAAATTAAACTTGTGTGGCGCGGAGGGTGCCGATACTTATGTGTTGTTTAGGGTAAGATCTTCAACTTTCTTTTCATCGGTACTATCATCCCCTGAATTAGTTTGTTTTATTCCAGATGCTATTTCCAACAAACGTTCTACATAATCTCTTCTTCTTCTAGTAAATCTTAAATATCTTCAACATTCATGTCGTCAACACTATCTCCACTTAGAGATTTGCTGCATCAATTAAATTATCGCTTTGAACTGCTTCTGATCGTACATTTTTTCAGCAAGTATTCAACGTTGACGGTTTTAATTCTTTAATGGATGAAGTTATTAGGTTAATTGCGTACATAAAAGCGACTTCTTGCATTTCAGCTTATATCACTTCCTGGTTCCCTAACAAAACCAAAGGGCGTGTTCGTTTCCAAAAGCGACTACGGCGCATCCTTACCGCGTCTCTCGTAGTGCGTACACAACGCTTCGTGTGAATATGTTCAGTTTCAGCTTAATGTTTGAATTTTCTTTATTGATTCTATGATTTTCTAAAAAAACGGTAGTTTCTTTTTCTCCCATTAAATTTGTACCGTTATATTCGCAGGGGAAAATTAAAATTCAACTGTAATAAAATAAATGAAAACGCAATTTATATCGGGATCTGCCAAGTTGATCTAAAAAGTCAACGCAAACGCGTTTTATGTGTTTTTACATGTTCAACAGTGTGTTCCATAATACACTCCCCGACAAAAACTTAGACGCGGTAAGATGTTTTACGGGTTTTAAGGGTTACAACATTTCTTTGCGAAACTAGCAAGATATCTAATTAAGTTTTTATTCCTGAAAGTAAAATAAACTTAAAAATATCTCCTCCAGTAATATATGAACTATATAATAAATTATTGCTCCAATGTTTAAACAATTTCTGCGACAAAAATTTAGACGCTCTGTTGCAAATGTGAAACAAAAATCAACAAATGAGTGATCAGTAATGCGTAGATCCTCCATTGTTTTTAATCACTTCCAATAGTCTGTTATTAATAGATTTATATAAATTTAACACATAATTTTGAGGGATATTCTGCCATTCAGTCGCTATTGAAGTTTTCAGTTCCTGTACCGTGAAATATTGACGGCCTCCGCCATAAACGCGACGTGCCCATTCACCCCACGTTTTCAATAATGTTTAAGTCTGGTGACCGTGCCGGCCACTGTCAAGTTTTCATCTTTTTCTCTTTAAACCATTCGGTAATGGTTTTTGCTTTATGAATTGGCGCGTTATCTTGCTGAAAAACAAAATTGCGCCCGGCCCATTGGTTTCCAAAACGTAGAAAATAGTCACGCAATAAGTCTCTATACGTTACAGATGTAATTTTGTTCGTACAAAACACTATCTCACTCTTATCGCGGAATCCAATCGCCGCCCATATCATCACAGATCCGCCCCCTAATTGTCTGGTCATTTTCACTTTTGGTTCCTTTCTCAGATCATGATAATAATGCGAGTACCCATCCGGTCCGTCCAAATTAAAACGTTTCTCATCGGAAAATATTACTTTTTCCCATTGTTTCTTCCAGGATACGTGTTCTTCAGCAAATCTCAACCTCGCTTCTTTGTGTTTCGCCGAAAGTAGCGGTTTTCTCAACATTTTCTTCCGTGATATTACCGGTGACGCCTTTAAAATCCTTTGAACATTACGCACGTGCGTCTGTACCCCCGCCTGTTCTGCAATAACTCTCGCCGACGCAGAAGAATTGGATGCACACCGCAATATCATGCGGTTTATCCCGCTCACTTACAGCTCTCTACCCCTTTCTATCAAGGATAATTGTTTTTTCTACCCATATTGCAAACACTTTATAAAATATAATTTCTCGTGGTGAAATGTGTACACTTTGCCAGCACAACCACTGCATATAAAGAGAAGTATCAAATTAAAACATTTTTGCTTACATTAATGTAATAAATGCGCAGGGTCTAAATTTTTGTCGCATTTAAAATTCCTATTTTGATCTGGGAAAATCACAATTACCCCTCATAAAGCAATAAATACCCAGAAATATCTATAAATGGACTATTTACATAACAAGTAGTAAAACCCTCATTTACATTTTATATAATGTCTATAAACTTTGTTTCGTAAATAGAAACGATACCGCGTCTATGTTTTTGTCGGGTAGTGTACCTTCGAATCTTCAAATTGCTAGATATTCATTATTAAAGGAGTTAGGGTGGACAAAGCCTGCGAACCTTTTACAGAGAGTTGCCGGGGTAAGCAAGATAAAGTCTACATACTGGGAGCCTATACGCAGACTTTTAGTTATCCATTTATCGCCATGAAACGAAGTCACTTGTTAGCAGTGCCGGCCTCAGCGAGCGTGAAATAGAAAAAGAAAAGTAGATCCAAATGGGTAAAAGCTTGGCTGGCTGCTCAAGGGAAGAACAATATCACACGTTAATTTACTAAACGAGTTAAGAGAAACAATTTCAATTATTAAATTTAGTTACACCGTTATTTAAGAAACACTGTATTCATTTAAGAGATTCTATTTGGCCTCATTAAAGAGAGCAACATTAAGATTTCCCGTGTGTGGTCCCGACTATTGTAAATATTAATTCTTGAATGTCACGTTATATTCCCTAATCGAGTCTCAATTGATGAATTTTTCCACTAGTACTGCTGTCTCTTCAGGTAATTTTCTTAATTTGTTAGCTACGTTCTCTCCTAATTGTCGACCTACTTTATTTAAATTATCATCTGCTTTACTTCCGGCCTTGCTGACGTTGATTGTTATAGCGCTGGATAATTAACGTGTACTAGATGCACTCGATGAAGGACGATTTTCATTTGAGACAGCGGTATATGTTAATGTTGACGCTACAAGCGATTCATCTTCTATCAAAGATTCTCCCCTGTAAACAACAATAAACATTAGTTAGAACCAGACGGGAAACTAATCGCAAGCAATTTTGAGAATAAATGGAATTTCCCTAATCGTTCAGGATCCGTTGATGGAAAACACTTCCACGCTTAGTGGTTCCTCTTATTGGAATTATAAAGGGACTAGCAATCTTGTATTAATGGCATTCAATAAATGCGAATAATGAATTTATTTTGTATAGTGTATCTGCTGGAAACGTAATAAAAAATACATTAACAAACAACACAAAAGTATCGACAACCTCTGCACCGCACAAGTTCAATTAATCAATCCGACTGTCTCCAACGACGCCGCATATTAAAACTTGTTTTGCAAGTGGTGGGTGTATTACGACAGCAGAAGAAAACAACGAATATTGCCAGTAATGATAGTGTCATCCTAGAAAATTACGAAAACCACGAAAATACTGGATTCGTCCACTTCTTGAGAAAAGGCATTTAATGGTCGAATTTGCAACACTATTTCACGATCTGCGAGAGGACAGTACCAATCTCCAACATTGTTGCGGTGTTACGACAGTCGTGTACGATATGGATTAGAGTCGTATTGTGTGAAAGCTTGCATTCAAAGTAATACATAGCTACTATACACGATATCGTTTGTCGTGCACGACCGCAACAAAAAAATCGTACACTGGAATAAAATGTATCCGGACACCCAAGAAAGAGAGAAAAGGACGCCCTCGGCCGTTTGGTGTGTGGGAGAGCGCGCCGTATTGTTCCCTCTTTCTTGGGTGTTGGGGTAAATTATACGTGTGAAAGCAGGCTAAGCAAGTTCACAGTCTGTCCACCTTTACATTACATATTACAAAAGAAGGGTGATTAAAATAAGAAACTGTTATTTTAGATGTTCTGGCTGGTACATTTGAATAGTCCTGTATAAGATGTTTCCTTTATTTTAATGTGTATTATATAGTATTATTTAGGTTTGTATTAAAAAATGTTGACAAGCGAATATTTGGATTCGTTTTTCTTTTTTGTTTGATTGATACATGTACCAAAATATACAAATTAGTAAAAAAATAATGAATTATTATAACGTTTATTTGTGTTTTATTTTCACCCGCAACTCATCGTATAATTCCCTTGCTTTTGGTGCAAAGTGTTTTTAACGAATATCTTTAGAGGTCGTCATATACAGCGCATCCAAATTGCATGGAATAATAATAATCATGCACAAGAAAACATGTTTGTTACTTCTGTTTCATATAATGGTCGGTTTGATAATGCTATTTTCTAGAAGAGGTAAACATGGAAGTATGTAGTAATATGCAGTTTAATATAATTTGATGTTGTGCATTAGACAATAACAAATATCGGGATCCAGACTATTAATCAACTAAAATACAATATTTAAACAATAAGCTCTCATTGTTTACATTTAAATGGATATACTTTAGCCTAGAATTATTCATTTAAAGATCACAATTTAATTTTTAATATCGAAAGCGCCAACATAAAGTCGTGTTCAGTATTCAAACAAAAAAAAATATATAACTACAAATTCGCTTAAAATTGCCTAATGGATAACTAATACCCAGATGCAGCTAGGTTCCAATTTGCCTAGTGTTGGGCACTAACAGTATTTTTACCGTAACTACAGAAAACTCGGAGATTTTCATTATTTTTTTGTTTTAGCAATTGCTTCGACTTATTCGATAGTCGCACTATCCATAATTATTTCATTATTTGTAACGTGTAACTGTATGGTGTTTATTGCCCATGTTGTTTGCTTCTTATGCGTATTACATGTGTACACTGCCGTTCAGAGAAGTTCGGTCGGTTGGTAAAAAACATGAAAAGGTTGCAGAAACAAACGAAACTAAAAACAAAATGCAATTTTATTGTATGTACAGGTAAAAAAGACAAAAATAAATAAATAAAAAGTTATTCTGGCCTAATATAACATACTGAACAATATATTTTTTTTTCATCGAAAAAACCTCCTTTGCTGTTAATCACCGCTCGAACTATTCTAGGCATCCTTTCGATAAGTTTTGGCAAAAACGGATTGTGGAATATTAATCCATTCATGTTGCAGAATATTCCGTAAATGTTCTTGTGAAGTTGGGCATATTTTTCGGATCCTCCTGTCCAGTTCATCCCACAACAACTCTACTTTCCGGATGTGCTGTTCTTCTTGCTCCTTTAGATAGGTCTTACACACTAACGCAGTGTGTTTTGAGTCGTTGTCATGCATGAATGTAAAGTTACGGCCTATTATACGCAATCCTGATGGCACTGGATGATTCTGGAGTATTGCAAAATATTTTTCCTTCCTCATTACACCCTGCACTCTGCATAAATCTCCCGTCCCAGCAAAGGAGAAACATCCCCACACTAACACAGAACTACGCCCTTGCTTCGCTGTAGGCACAATGCAGTTCGGGATGACTTTTTGGTTTTAGATCTTCGGACATAAACTCGTCGATTTTGCCGAAAAACCTCAAACTTTGACTCGTCACTCCAAAGCACGTGTTTCCAATCATCTAACGACCAATCTAGATGAGAACGGGTCCACTGTAGCCGTTTCGCTCTGTTGCCCCGAAGTAATAAGGGTTTTCAAATGGCAATGCGTCCATGAAGGTCCGCTTGTTGAAGTCGACGTTTTACCGTACTCGCCGAAACTTGTTCTTCACGGCCGCGATTGACTTCGGCTGCTATTTGTGGCGCTGTTAATTTTCTATTGCGTTTGCTTAATAATACAATTCTCAAATCTTCAGCTTTTGTTGTTTTCCTAGATGCTCCAGGACGAACACGATTTTCTATAGTTCCAGTTGTCCGATATCGCTTTTTGATGTCATTTACTGTCGAACTTATATTTATTTTTTCAGCAATTTGTCGCCCCGAATATCCTTCTTCAAACAGCGTAATAATGCGTGAACGTTTTTCTACACTGGTAGGCTTGGCTTGCCACGTGCCATTTCGAAGTAAATTTTCTTAAAACTTTCGCGCAAAAACGACAGATGCGTACCAACACACGTTCAACAGTAAAACGAAGCAAATTTATATCTTTACGCCTGTGATAAATAAAGAAAACTGATGCTGCGGTATATTTCCTAAATGTATTGTTCGTTAATAATCTCCAAACGACCAGTTTCAAAAGATCGGTACTTCCGAGAAATTCTTGGAATGATAATAAAAGAGACTTTATTGTGGTTGTCGCAATATTTCTACTTTACACAATAATTTACGGCTTTAATCCGTTAGAAAAGAGTGTATGCTTAATATTTTTCTAATTTTATGTATTAATAATTGTATACAGTCTGATATAATAGATTTTTATTGTATGACCGAACTTCACTGAACGGCAGTGTGCATGTAATACGGCATCCAATAGACAGGTATTGTCCAAAAAGATGTTACTGCTCGTATGATACTACATAATTTTTAATTTTCCATTGTTGCAGACTAAATATGGCCACCCGACTTACTTTGAAAGACAAGGAAGGTAGCACGTTGGATAGAAGTATTTGGGTCACCCTCCATAGTTAGAAAAAAATTTCAGCAGTGGTTTCAGAAGGACTCGTTTAACCATCCGTCGATTACATGAGAAATTTGTGCGCGCAGGATTTGCGAACAATAACTGTAAAGGAAACAGTGGTCGTCCCAGAGGTATTCCGAACGGATAAATAGAGTGGGCCAACGTGTCTGTACAAAGCGAACGTCGTTTGTTTAATTCATAGTATGTCGAGCGTACAGAAGCGCAAAAGACGACCATCGTTTGTACTTGTAGAAAAGTATATTGGTAAATTTTCAGATTTATTATATATACACTACCGTTCATATATTTGGGGACGATTAAGAAAAACTCCGAAAAATAAGCAAAATTGAAATATTGACAATTGATAGTGTTTTATATGAAAGAGTATACATTTCTATATGTCTGGACATAATTTACAACAGTATTCTCTTCTATCCCATAAAATCTATAACGCATTTATATTCTTCCGCAGCCTCAGGCAAAATTCCTCTTAATCGCTTTTATGGGGTTATAAACGTAAACTTGAAAATATTGTCGAATAGTTCCACAAAGGAATAATGTGAGATTCATAGAACGCTTAGTACAAATCGATCTTGATGGTAGTCTAGTTTAAATTTAACCATCGTAATAAACGGGTGGTGCTGAAATGGCAAAACGAAAAGAAATTTCCATCGAAACGCGATCCATAACATTGGACGCCTCTACGGGGAGGAAATCTACTTGAAAACGGGTTCTTTGGCTGATAAGAAACGTTCTGGGCGCAAAAAGAAGACAACAGCTGCTGAGGATCAGTTCATGGTTCTTGTTTCAAAAAGAAACAGATTCCTAACGGCTCTGAAAATAACGCAACAAGTCAATGTTTCACGAAGAAATCCTATTCCGCATTCGACCGTGAAACGAAGATTAATTGCGGCAGGCTTAAAAGGACGAGTAGCTACCAGAAAACCGCTTTTGAAAGTTCAAAATAAAAGCAAAAGATTTCGGTGGGCACAAGAACACACTAGACATTCGAACGGTGCAATGTGCTGTGGACAGATGAGTCCAAATTTAAAACATTTGACTCCAAACGAAGGACGTTTGTTGAGCGACAGGTTGGTGAAAGAGTTACTGAACAGTGTATTTTACCTACAGTGAAGCACGGTAGAGGTTACGTAATGGTTTGGGACTGTTTTGCGGGAACAGCTGTAGGTGATTTAGTAAAAATACAGGGAATACTTCGTAAAGAGGGCTATCTCAAAATATTACAAGAGAATGCTGTACCAAGTGGGGAACGATTACGAGGTCGAAACTTTACGTTTCAAGAGGATAACGACCCTAAGCATTCTTCTCGTATATGCAGAAACTATCTAGCATCTCTGGAAGAAGAAGGTCGTTTAAAAAGAATGATTTGGCCACCTCAGTCTCCTGACCTGTCGCCTATCGAATTAATATGGGATGAACTGGACAGAAGGATACACCAAAAAGGAGTGACTAGTTCACAAGATTTATGGAGAAAGCTCCAGGAAGCATAGACCGAGATCCCAGCAACATTTTTGGAATTTGAAATTTAACTCTAAAAATGCCACTAATATGTGCCGCAGTAGTCAAGTCAAAGGGTGGACATATAGACGAAAAATCCGTATAAACCTAATTATAATAATTATAATCGAATTAATCATCCCCAAATATATGAACGGTAGTGTATATTATGATGATGCTAAAATAGTGCGTAAAGTTTGCGACAAACGGTTATTCTGGTGGCACAAGTACCACCGTACAAAGCATGTCGATAGTGTACAGCACACAAATCGAAAAAGTGGTGTGCCATCGACAGAGCAATTTATGTTGGATTTACTGTCCATGTTTCTCGAGTGTAGGTTGCAACTTCGCCTACTGAATACAAAATGGTTTCACGACTTCTAGAATAAATACAATTCTAAGTGAGAGGTAATATTTCGGACAACGTTACGCATGTATCTACCATCTGTGCTCGAAGATAAGGAAAAAAAGATCAAAGGCCTAGTTAAAGATAAACGGCTATGGTCATTGTCAGTGACTGTAAAGGAAGCAGTGGACGTCCCAGAAGTATTCGAACGGAACATAAATGTTCACGGCATAATGATTAGGAGCCCAAGAAAGTCAATTACGAGATACCACCTTCAAATGATGCACGCCCCTTCTGATACTGATAAAATTGCTCGTGTACGAGCTGCAAAAGTGCTATTTTTGAATGACGAACATGTATTCTTTATATCGGATTAGGCCGACATTTCATGTCAGCAGCTACGTGAATAAGCACAATCCCCATGACCTAAGAGAGCACACTCGATCCTCTCCGAAAGTTAACGTATGGTGTGGCATTTCGAAGTTTGGAGTAGTTGGTCCATATTTGTTTGATGATCAGACTGTAACGTAAGATTCTTCCCCTCCGTATCATAACATCTGGTTACTTTCAGCAAGTTGGTGCACCACCGTATTATTCCTTAACGGAATTCGATATTAACTGGATGAAACAGGAAGAGCTGGAACTTTAGCTTGGCTAGCGCGGTCACCAGATTTGATTCCCTGTTCAAACGCCTTCAAAAACGCATAACCTTGGTTGTGCGCTCTGTACCTACGGGAATGTGTGCAAGAGCTATGGCCTGTACGGTAAAAAGATTTCACAAATGCATTGAGAACCAAAGAATTTAAATCGAAAGAGCTTCATTTGGATTTGTGTACATAGTGTGTGTTATGATGTTATTAAAATAAAAATCAATCCCATCTATGTGGTAATATTGGTAATATGGTAATATTTTTGGACAAACCTGTAATATATTCAAAATAAAAGTATTACGTATTTATTTGTGTTGTTTTATTCATCTACTTCTGAAATTTTTTTTGCTGTCAGTATGTGTAAATGATTTTCATTCTTATAGGTATTACATGGTAACAGTGTGTCTCAGCGAAATTTGCATTTGCAACATTATACAGCGTGTTTTACAAAAAAGAATTTCATATTCATTACGTATTTAAAACGGATACTTTTCAAGATATTTGGAAAATGCCCGTTATAACACAATTTTAATCCAAAACAAGAGAGTATCCATTAATGGATGTAGCTTATGTAGTTTTTTTTTTTTTATTCCGTTTAATTTTGACGATATCCTAGTTAGCTACGACGTTTACGGAACAATGCAGCAGTAGGAAGTCGGCGGATTATTTTAAGTAGAAAATAGGATGATAGTATATAGTAATAATTTGTACAACTCGACGTACTATTTCCTGTAATAATTGACCAAGAGGTTGACAGCCCCTTTAGGAGGGATAAAGTTCGAAAGTTATAAAAATCTATGTTCTCGTTCAACGTTTTCCTCATAATCCGTCAGTTTTTTGTTTTCAATGAGCCACTCTGTATATATACATATGGATATAAATTCTGGGTTGGCGTTTTTTAAATTTCGCGGATGATTTAAGTAGGTGGTTCCGGCAATAAGAAACATGTTTACTAAATTTTTGACCGTAATGTTTGCGAACATTGGTAAAGGTAGACTGCCAACTAAATCATCCGCTGCATCACCAACCCTTTTTCAGGAAAATTCCTATTTTCCCCAATCTGAGTATCGTGAATATAATTAAACAGAGTAGTTAATCTTCGCATATATCGTCATCGATAGCAGCTCCAGAACAATGTTTTGACC
>CACRWH010006971.1:0-10166 GCA_902655005.2 Marronus borbonicus | reverse complement strand
TTAGCGAAAAAACCGGAAAAGAATTACCGACACACCTGGTATATAGTATTTTTGAATTCCTTATTTTTCGTAACTTCTGCTTTCGTATGCGCAACCACCAATCAAAATTTTGTTCAGAAACATCAAAAGCACTTCGCACATAATCCAGAACTAGGACTCTTTTAACTGATTTTAAGAACTTTCTTCTCAATTCCTAAAAAATGTGCATATAAATCGCTAAAGCGACGGGTAATATTCGAAAGTCTTACCCTCGTTTGCATTATCTTACAAGTATTGTATTATACAAATATTATTCAAAGTACCTTTTTGCTTCCAACGGCGTACTCAAAGCCATAGTTAATTCCACCTATGTACCAGGGGCAGTCCCGCAATAAGTAAAATTACATTAAGATTGGCACCGCTGATGTTCGATGGCGTTGATAAACTAATTTTGGGCGCGGCCGCAACTTAATTTTTTTTATACAATATGGATCTAGTAGTTTCGACTGTGAAGGATGTATTTGCTAATTTGCTAACGTAATGTATACGAAGATGTACAATGGGACAAAAGCAAACCTGTACCAAAGACACCGCCCTTACTACTACGTCGCTCGCCAGCCCTGCAAGTTTACTTTTATCACATCGTACCTTATCACCGAAAGTACCTACTTAAATCATCCGCGAACTTTTAAAAAAGCCAGGTGCTAGAGTATTTGCAATTTGTTAGTTGAAATAGTTTAGTGTTTGATTAGCTTGATTTTTTTTTCGTAGTCAAAAATAACGTAAAATACTTTATTTAAGGTAGGAAATGTTCTAAACTATATACATAATTTATAAAACCCTCATAGCTTTTATTTCATACTTAGTTACTGTAATTACAATCCTTATTTTTATCTGTTGCGATCGTCACCATTTACATTAATTAGTTATTCATATTTCCGATTTTAAAGTAGCGTAACACCAAAGTATGCGCTCGCAGAATTTATTTTGCAATTTAGTTATTTTGATTTTTTGACCAACCTTTTACCTGCTACACATTGTAAGTATCTTTCTATTTACAAAAAAAAATTAACATATTGCAGATATTTTTCTTGAATTTTATTCTAAATTAAAACTATATCATTATAGCAATATCAGTAAAACACTTAATCGATCACATCAGAAAATGGCTAGAAATCATAACAAAAAAAAAAATAATGCCAAGTTTCCTCATGGTATTGATGAAATAATTTACGGCAAACGCAACAAAAGGAGAGAAGAAAATACATTACCCGCCAGGGATGGTTTGAGGAAGAGTACCCGGTTTATGTCGCTGCTTCCTAAACGGCAGGAGTGCATTTCTTTGGCACTAGAGGACGCCAGGAAATGTCGGTTTATATATATATATATATTAATTATATATAATATTCCCGCAACCACGTTGATGACGCCGGATAGGCAGAAACATGTCCGTGGATAGTTTTTTTTTTTTCTCTACTTTTGGTTGTTGTTGCGTTTGCCGTGATTTACTCCATCGATACATACCACGAGGAAGCTATCTTAACAGTTTTTTTTTTTTGGTTACTTAATCGATATTTTTACCCTTGCAATGTGCCAATTATATAGCTGCTAAACGTAAACGTAGTCGCTAGGAGGGAACGTTCAATAGTGTGAGGAAAAACGCTGGGAGATCGTTGTTTGGCGGATCATCATCAGCATTACCTACTATAGTGCTGTCATTTTACATTACACCGAGTAAAAGGTACAGCCGAACGAGCAAATTTATTGTCTCTCATTATAGTTTTCAATAATTTGTATAAGACTATTCTTGTTTGGAACCAGCCTTTCGGGAGATTTCTCCTGTAGTCAGTCTCAATCTCAATATGTGTACTACGGACAGGTATAGGGATCTTGCATCTCTTATTAGCCCTCTAACACACCCAATATAGCTATCTTCGTTACCGCTTGTTGTGTAGCCAGATCCACGCCTATTAGTCCATTTATGCTTGTTGTAGTTTTAGCAATATTAAATCTTTACTTAAATCATTATAGTTATTATATAGCCAATAATAACAAACAGTTCTTTTCCGAGTGCCTACCTTGCTGGCGCTTGAATCCTAACATTCCTGACGAACAAATCTTTAAAAAATAACATTGAAGGACAAGGATAGCGGTCATGTTCGGAGCTCTTTATGTTTATGCTGATGGTATTCCATTTAAAGCTTATATGCATATCCAAGAAAATACTGTATGGGGATGTTTTAAGCTAACGTTCAGTAAGAAAACCAATGCTTGGTAATGTACGGATTATGGTTTGACACTGCGAAATGTCAAATCGTATAGCGGAAGCTGACGAAAATAAACCTGAATATAGCTCGTAAAGATTTGGCAGCTCTGTACGCTAATCCTATGAGCTATACTGCATAATGGTGTTGAGACAGACTATAGGCCGATCACTGATCAACCGATTAGTAATATTTGTCATCTATCACTCTCATCCCATCTTTTGTGCCTTTCAATTTGTTCGCCGTATTGCTCCGAAGCTGTTCCGAAAATAAGATTCACAGCTAGAATGTCTAACCTTTTAATAATGAATGATAATGAAGTTAGTACGAGTATTCACCACCAACTTACTATATCAAAGTATCTAACAATCTAAAACTGGCAACGTTTACTCCTGTTCCCATAAGCGCAGTTCCAAGCTAGGGTGAAACGCGCTATAGCAATAATGATAACTAGAGATGAGCAAGGTAGGGGAAATTAGCGGAGACTAGACAGACTCGTACTTATTCGTCTCATGAGAATGGGTTCGTGTTGCCTACTGGTTTCTCCGAGAGTCGACAAAACACGAGTCTGTCTAGTCGCTGCAAAAAAAATAATAATTTCCCCCACCTCGCTGATTTCTAATGATAACGTAGAATGCGATAGTGCAAATTTAATCCGGGTCATCTTGCGTAATCGGCAAGACGTCATCATAACTTAATCTCTTTATATTGGTTTCTGTAAATTTGGGAATCTATTGGCATCGGATGCAAAAAACAGCTATTCACCAGTAAAATCTGAAAACCCTGTTTTGGTAATGTGTATAGATCACAGAAATTGTATGAGAATTATTTTAGGTTACAATAGTGGCTTTCGATTTGTTCGCCGTATTAGTCCGGAGCTGTTTTGGATCGATTTCGGAGCTGATGTTTAACGTTCTATTTAACCGTCTCATTTCCATCTCTATAGCCCCACTGCAAATGAGTTGCTCTGGAATACCTCTTCTAGACAAATCCGAAACCACACATACAATTAGTGCTGAAAAGTATCATGAATACTAGCTAGATATATCAAGTCTTATTCGACGACAGCTTATTTATTATATTTTAATTTATAAAGATATAATTTCAGGCTAATATTCAATAGAAATTGATTTCGATCTTTTCCTGTTTGGGAGTATATTTCCTGTAAAAGCGAAGAAATACAGTAAACAATATTCACAAAATATCTCATATGCTTACTCTATTGTAACACCGGCTGCTAGTAACATTTTCTCTGACGCTTCATAAAAAGCATGCCCATTGTCATTGTCAGAAACATGCACAACTTTCGTGATTCCTGATTGTATTATAAGCTTCGCGCATTCACTACATGGGAAAAGCATTACGTATAAAGTGCAATTTTTTACATTGGCCGAGTTTTTGTTGAAAATCGCGTTTGCTTCAGCATGGCACGCTAAAAAATAATTGCAAATTACCTACCTTTGTTGCAAATGATAAAAATAAAGATGGGGAATGTTGCAGCTTTGGTCGGCTACTTTAGGCATGTTTGAGCAACAGAAATCACCCATTACTGCCAGACAGAACGGCAATATTCGTAAGTCAGTTATTCTAATTTAATAACATTAGCATTATTTGCAATGAAAATGATTTTTGTAATTTCTATGACAAGATGTTTCTTTTAAAACTATAAATTTTGCAATGTCTACTAATATAATCTGTTTGACAAGACGAAAATGTATGTATGTTTTTAGTATATCTTTTGCTTTATTATTCTAAACCGGAATAGCTCTACGCTGTCCAAGTAACAGGGTAAAAGTAATTACTTTGCTGGGAGCTATTCCAGTCAGTTGAGTGGTAAGGAACAACGAAGTATTTTAAATTTCCTTGGCGGCAACTAACCGGCCAATTTAGCAATGTTGCCTACATATTGAATATTGCTTGAATCTTTGATCCAACAGTTGCTTAACCACTAACCAAAATTGCAACATTGCCTAAACATAATACACGTTTTACAATATAAATATTTCGATTCTAATGGGTTAATTTCACCTCTCTCCCGTTCAAAATCATCATCGCTGCAGCCTCTTGGCATACCATTGTAACCTATTCCAACAATATGTTTGTCCTCGTTAACAATACAGGCACCAACTTGAGTCACAGGATCTTTGCTTCTCTTTGCGGCTAAGAATGCAATAGCCATAAAGTATTCTTCCCAGTCCAGATAACCTGATCTCTTTGTGGTTTGTTGAACTACTGAATCCTCCACTAACCTATAAATATTTCTTCAATTATATGTGTGTTTTTTGGTAGAAACATTATTGAAAATACCTTTTTTCGTCCGAGGATGTATTTGAATTCATAATTACTTTAATTTATTTACTCGGTAGCGGTTCGTAGTGGTTCACACCATAAAATAAAAAAATGAAAATCAAAAGCAGCCGTAAAAAACGTTGTTAAATGGTCAACACCCAGCAATTAGTTAATGTAGGAAGAAACGATAATTACGGGCATGAGATGGCGCTAATGTCTCAAAAATTATCGGTTCAGTAGACCTCACACGTGTGTTTATCTCCTAAAGGATAAGGATAAGGATAAAAAGATCATAAATTATGATTCATAATTTATGATCTAAGGTGTTATTGATGTTCACTTATAAACAGTTTTTGTTTCTTTTCTTTATGGAAAAAGATCCCCATAAAATAAAGGCAAATTACAGAATTTCATATGAACTTTTCATGAGAGAGAAAATGAGGTAGTGATGGGCAACGAGAAGTGAATAAAAATTTGTTTAGTCAATTCCTCTCTCTTGCCCTGAGTGGACTGAAATGTAGATCAAATTTAAAAGCTGATAGCTTGCCTTCGACAAATTTACCATGTGCTCAACAAGGATTATATTTAAAAAGAATAATTTTCTATAATTTCCCATAAAGCTGTTATATTCGGAATCCTTATTAAGATTATAAATGCTTAAAATACAACTCTACAGATAAGTTTGTTTCTTCTGTAACAAAATTTTAAATTTCTATTTATAAGAAAAACGTTGAGAAAATATTATAGCAAAAAGTAATTCCGTCTGCTCTAAATGATTCTATAATACAGAATATACGTAATTAATATGTTAAATACTGGAGATGTGTAACGGTGTATTCAAAAGAAAAGCTCGCTTATTATTTGTTTCTATATATTTAATCTGATCAACGTTTTATTTACAGTAGTGTAGTGGAAAAATGTAAATATACCTAATTTTGTTTAATGGTTTTATACCATATAACATATTAATTTGGAGAATATTTAAATATAATATAATGTATTACAGAAACCTACTAAACTGAAATAATTCTCGACTTTGCACACATAATGGCGCTGCCATTGCTGTCAACAAACAAAAAACCTTCGCCTACAATAATGTTCATTATCTATGATAAGAAATTTGTTACGTGTATAACGCCACGTCATAATTTACTTCGCAAATACACATGTTTGGTGGCGCTGCAGGAATAATTTTGAACATAGCTACTTTGATTTACTTATTTTTATGCAAAATTTTTACTTTGGTAGTTGAAATAGTTCGTTGATTTATTTAACTATCCCCGTTTTTAGTAATGAAATAACGTGAAAAGCTAGATCGCTAGCGTTATAAATACGATTTATAACATTCTCTAAAACCTTCTTTTAAGGTATTCTATGACGATCTTATGTTATCTAGCAGGTTAGAACGCCTGACTATTGCCAATCCAAGCTGTATGGGAACCTGCAGTACCAACCCTTCGTATCAAACAACGCTACGTGTGACGCAGGCGAGAGGAAACCGACTTGTCAATTTTCAACATGGCAGAGAACTGTTCGTGCTATTATCATGTGATTGAGTTACCGTACTAACTATAGCCTACCACCTTTCCCTCTCCTGAAGAAGCCCCATATGATTATGGACGTAACGTAGAGTTTTCGATTAACGACGGCACGGTCCAATCCCGGTACACGTTTAATTTCAACTGACCCTGGCCGTGGAAACCTATGTCATTATTTAGAATATTCTACTGTACACAACGATTTCTATAGCGGGCATGCAAATGGCGTCATTACGTATGCTAATAAGTTTATTAAGTGCAAACAAGCAGCTAATGTTACATTCAACAAAAATATATTGTTACTAAATGGTACAATTTCTAAAGGTCAGTCTACAGATCAGTTCGCCCAAGCAGATACACTATCGTGTTGTTGAATCGTATCAACCTAACAGTTTACTTTATGTTGAACTACAGTTATGTAATAATTTGGTAAATGAAGCCAAACTACTGTACTATAATGATCATCAAGTAATGAATAGTTTATTTACATGTACATATATAAAATTTCCCTAGAAATTATCCGTTCCCCAAGCATATTAAAATACTAATAATCTACAAAATTAGTGAAATTAAAAAAAAACTAAATAAGGAAAAATTGTACTAAAATCACAAAATATATCACTAAATAGTTATTTTAGTGCAAGTGTAACCAATTCAGATTCATTCATGCGGATCTTCTTCTAGTGATGTAGAAGGCACTTGAATCCCCTCGATTTTTGTAGAACTGATTTGATCTCTTTTTCGTTTTCGATTACACTGCCTGCAAAAGAAATATAATAAACAATATTTGTAAGATATTCCATATGCTTACTTTGTTTCTACATCTGCGGTTTCTGACGTTCTTTTTGATGTGCCGGCACTTTCTTCATGTTGAATCCTATCGATTTTTGTAAAATCGATCACAATATTTTGTCGTTTGCGAGTATATTTCCTGTAAAAGAGAAATACAGTAAAAAATATTCACAAGACCTTTCATATGCTTCCTGTAATTTTACACCTGCTTCTTCTAACATGCATCTTGATTCACGGTCTTTTTTTTTAGGACCAGGTTTCATAAAACCAAAGACAACTTTTTTGATTCCCGATCGTATTATAAGTTTTGCACATTTTTTACAAGGAAAAAGTGTAACATATAATGTGCAATTTTCATCAGTAACGTTCTTATGGACAATTGCGTTTAATTCGGCATGGGCCACTTGAAAATAATTTTTAATATATCGTGCTGTAAACCATAGGAATAAGTGTGCTTTACCATATGTTAGTTTACACTTTAAGGGATCGGCTTTATTTTTTACCCAGGGAAATTTACTGCAGCCCTTTGGCATAGCATTATAACCAATTCCAACAATGCGCTCGTCTTTGTTAACAATACAGGCACCAACCTGAGTCACAGGATCTTTGCTTCTTTTAGCGGCCAAGTATGCAATGGCCATAACGTATTCTTCCCAGTCCAGGTGGTTTGTTGAACTACAAAATCGTCGATTAACTTATTTAGGCTGTATTTTCGAGTACTACCTATCGTTTTGGCGATTTATTCGTACATTACCGGAAAACCAGTTTTCCAGAGTCTAAATTTTAAATAATAATCGACTTACACTTCGGAATCTTGTTTTTTTTTTTTCAAATTGTTTATTTAAAAGCTGTTTATCGTATTTTTATGTTTTGCGAAAATTCATAAAATTTCGCAAAACAAATGGTAAGTTATAGCTAAAACAATGATACAGTTAATAAATCAAGATATCGTATAATTTATATTATAGGCAGCTTTTAAACAAACATTTTGAAAAGAAATAAAATAAGATTCCGAAATATAAATCGTTTTTTATAGAAATAAAAATATACCGGGATACCTAAATAATGATTTAAAATGTACATACAATGTCTCTGAAGACCTCACGTTAGAGCTGAAATGCTTTTATCAAAAATATTGAAAAAATTTGCGTTTTCTCCAGTCAGTATTTTGTATGTTTTCCCGGAGCATGTGCGGTAAATGGACTTTTTATATAGTATTTTTAGGATAGCAGACGAGGTACGTCATTACTTATGACACTATGACGTCATGACAAAGTTGCCAATTTTCTGTTTGTCAAAATGGAAACAAACTATTAGGTTATGTAAATGTTAAACAATATTATTATTGATATTTGGAGAGTATGCCGACCTTTAATTTACAAAAATCGCATTTATAAATGATGATTATCTTTCAAAAGCCCGATATCATATATTACTAGGAGTGGAAATATGACAAAAACCAACAATAAATTTAATCGAGATCATTGTTACTTTAAGTATTCACAGTAATTATTAATTCTTCCCTTCCAGAAACATAATATACTAATTATACCACGAGTGGAAACAACAAAAAACAGTAGATGTATACAATTTACTTAATGGTAATCACTGTTTCTTTCAAAAGCAAGATTTAAATACATTTATAATACTAGGAATGAAAAAAGAAACAAAAAACAGAAAGTGTATATAATCATAATCACTATCGGAATCATTGTCGCTTAAGGTATTTGCTGTGATTATTCATTTGGTTCGGTGCTTCTTTCCATAGTTCTAACCATCCTTCTTCCCACCTGCCATATTTACCAATATGATTAGCATGGTATGTGTTTATTGTGCTCCATATTAATTCAATCGGATTAGATATGCAATGATATGGAGGAAGACTGAGAACTGTACGCCCATACATTTCAGCTAGTTCATCAGCCTCATATACTGGTTGCGGTTTGTGCTGTTCAACTAGATGTAGTAGCTGTATTTGTAACACAGTGCTGTCATAATCAATATTATTGTCGGTAAGCCAATCCTGAATTTCAAGTTTAGTTGATGAAGCTGTCGGTACATTATTCCGGATTGTACTACGGTAATTAGCGTTATCCAGCGTAATGATACAAGGGTTTTCTAAATTTTGAAGGAGTTGTGTCTCAAACCACTGTAAGAAATTTTCACGATTCATATCACCTTGGTAATTTAAGTTTTTACTTTTGGATGAAAATACTAGTTCTGCTCCTTGTATAAATCCATCATTATTTCCAGCATGTAAAACTATATATCTTTTTCCACCAACTTTTATTGCTTTAACGGTTCTTTTACTTTTGTCTTGCCAAGTTTTTCCTACGGTACCATCTTGAAAGATCCAGGTTTCCTCAAGAAAAACAAACTGCCGTAGATTCTCATTTTTTATACGCACATGTGATAAATTGTATTCCTGATAGCGCGTAGGGTAAAATCATCAATTTTAAGGACAGCTTTATCTCGCATGCGTTTTCGTTTTGAGATAATGGGTGCAATTCCTTGTTTGGACATTGACGAAATTTTGTTAATACTTGCGACATGAATATTTAGAGCACTCGCTACTGTCTAAAAACGAAGTATTATTAATATAAAACATTGGAAATAGTTGGCACATATACCTCCTGCACAGAAGATTACGGCAGTAATAATCCGTTGTTGTCGCGTCGGGCTTCAAAATGGGCGACTAGCGAAACTATTAACTCCTTTGAATGTTAACACAATGGTTTCGGCATGTTTTAGTTGTAATAACAACTGATTTTAAACAGATATATACGAGGTATAAATGCAAATTTCAACACGACTGAAAACGCAAAATATAACCTTTTGACATTTGACTGAGTTGGCAGCGCGAGATGCGAGAGAGCGACATGCAATTTTATTGACAGTGAGTACCAACATTGTATATTTAAGCGAATAAGAAAAAGTTATATAGTTGGTCCGTTATTTTAATTGTTTGCTATTACGTGGCTCGAAATTGTTAGTACTGACGTACCCTGTCTGCTATCGTGAATATCCTGCATTTATTAACATTAAGAATATGTACTGTATAGATTTTAATAATAGTTTAATTGCTTTTAAAACAAAACGATTGCGATTTAAACATTTCGTACTTTATGCATGCGATGTGGGAAAAAATCACACAAATCACCGCAAATAGGTCCACACGAAAACAACAGAATACAACATACAGAAAAATACGGCTACTATATATATATATATATATATATATAGTTTTTTTATTTTTATTTTATATATACCAGGTGTGTCGGTAATTCCTTTCCGGTTTTTCCGG
>CACRWH010006970.1:0-10175 GCA_902655005.2 Marronus borbonicus | reverse complement strand
AATAATATCCGCGTTTTTTAATTTTATTGCTGTTAATAGAGGCGTTGCTCCATGTCTTCCCTTTAAATTAACACCATCCAATAGCATTCTAACAATATTTATTCTTCCTTTCATAATCGCGTAAATGAGGGGCGTCCAACCCCTAGAATTCAAACAATCTAAGCGAGCTCCGTTCATCAATAGTACTTCAACAATTTTCAGTTTGTTTTTTTTTATTGCCATGTACAGAGGCGTTTCGCCATCTTCACCCTTCAAATTAACGTCGGCTCCATGGTTTAATAATGTTTGAATAATCTCCTTATTAGCGTCTCACGAAATAGCCTTCGTGAGAGGTGTCGAGCCGTGTCGATCCACATAATTTACGTTCTCTCCGTTTTGCAATAACACTTCGATACGCTTCGTGTCTTTTGCACGTATGGCAACACACAGACGTGTTCCAATATGGTTCTCCTCGGCATTGATATCGGCGCCGTATTTTAACAACGTCTGAATGATGTCCTTATTTTTCGTCTCGAATGCCGACGCGAGAAATGAACCAAGGTTTGTTTTTATGCGGTTTGAGTTTAATCTATGTAAAAATAACTTAACCATATCAGTATTTTCGTATTTTATCGCTAATTGGAGTGGGGAGTACCGCCAATGCGCGTTCCATTCTTCGACGCTAATAGAATGATTAGATAACAATAGTCGTTCTAGTACCATCTTGGCTACATTCACATCGCCAGTTTGTACGCTCATACTGAGAATTGTAGTATAATTACGCCGACCGGCAGGAGGCTTTGGAATCCCATAAGTACTTAACAATAACTTTACTGTCTCATTTCTTTGTTCTGCTATCACACAGTAATGTAAAGGAGTACAGTTAAATTCATCAGTATCGGTGAAATCAGCTCCATTTCCAATATAACACTGCACAACTTCAACGTTTCCATAAATGCATGCCAGATGTACACCTTTAAGTTTTTCTTCCGGCAACTCTATCTGGCTCTCCCTTATCTCGCGCGAACCCAAGCACATTTCGCGAAATTCTAAAAACGTATCGTTTTTATGATACTTCAAAAACAGCAAATCACGTATCAGACTAATCGAAGAGTGACACACGGCTTTATCGTACAACTTATTGAAATGGTCTTCTATGAAATACTGGCAGCGTTCCAGTTCCTCTATGTGGTTTGGTCTGCGGTTTGGTTTGGTTTTGGTCTGCAATTGGTCTGCATAGTAATTGAAATAAGCTTCCGTGATGGTTATATGCGTATCTTCTACATCGTAGCCTTCATGCCACCAGTAATAATCCATCCATGTCCAATACATAATCTTGTCGCGCGAATGTATGTCGCACTCCTCATTGCGCATATGCCGAAGAAGAAAATCGAGAATTTCTGCAGAAGAAACGCTTTCAGCTGAATTTACGGCTATATGAAGAGCATTTCTGCCGAAGTCATCCGGTTTCAGCAAGCAGCTCTTATCCTTCCTACACAAGCGCTGCACTTCGTCAATATCGTCTTCTAAGATGGCTGTATGTAACGGAAAATTTTCGGAATACATATTTAGGATATGCATTTCGTTATTATAGAATATATAGCTACAGATACTTCGCGCTTCGCGGCTACCAATCTTTAGAATCATCCATTTGACGACGAAAAATTCTGCGAACGTACGATGAACAAAAATGGGATTTTCATTATCGAAGTGAGTAATGAAACCAAGTCTTATAAAATTAAAATTATTCAACTGCACGCTACGATCTAGCTTCCTCGTAACTGCATTATTGCCTAAAATAACCTTCAGAGCCAATTCACGATGCTTTGCAAGAATATATTTTTCTTCATCTTCATCTGGATAGTTTCGTCGAGTGTATTCCTTCATTTTCAATTCTAGTACGTTTTGATAAAGTTTCCATCTATTGATAGTTTCAAGATTCATCCCGCTTTCAGGAAGGTCCCTCAACATATTTAAATACAGAGGAGTAGTTAGAAATTCTGGTGGTATGAAACGCAAATTGTTAATATCTAATTTCCAATTATTAATGTAGTATTCATCGGATCGATTATCAAGACCTTCCATTTTGAAAATTTTTGCTTCAACATTGTCGACAAGAAGATTAAGAGATGTTAGCCTCGAGGCGATAATTACGTTTTGGAAATCGACGTATTGGATGCTTTTTATAAGTTCCAATAGCCGTTGCTCGCACGTAGACACTACTTCATCAAATGAGTCCACTATTACTACAAATCGGTTGGGGCGATCATGTAGACTGCTTAAGAGGCAGTTGGATGGTAAAGAGTGGCATTTGTTGCGTGATAAATTCAGAAGACGCTGGAATGATTTCAGGCTGCCATTAAACAAATCATGTCGAATCCGATACAAATCGACAAACAACGTAATATTTAGATTCACAAGTGCCGAACAAGGATTGCAAGAGTGTGGTTTTACCCATTCCTGGTTCTCCGGTTATAACGTTGACCTTACCAGTACATTCCTTGAAAAAATCCTTCTCCGCTAATATTTGTTTGTTATTGCATAAATTACGCGGTACGTACATCCAATTGAAATGTGTACCAGTACGAATAGGAATTTGGCCAATAACCGGCACAATGGTACCATCCGCCATATAATAGACGCTTTCTCCGTTTTGATCAATGAAAAAGCACTGCAAACCACGATATTCTTCCTCGTATTGTCCCTTTATTCTTGGTATCAGTTTCAGTTTGCCGTCGTCTGTTGAGCGGACACGAAGAATTTTATAATTCTTAAATTCAAGGTTTGCTCTCTTCTCAATGTAACCAGACTCACTTTCATTGAACGCACAATATACTGCGATATTACTGCCAGTAGAATCAAGCTCGTCATCTGTAGGCTGTTGGGGATCCGCAGTTTCCACTACTAGGAGTACGTACTCGTTGTTCTCTAAGGATTCTCTTTTGAGATACAACTCTCTAGGTTTTATAAAGTTGATTATGTCGAGACGTGTTACATCCTGTTTTAATTTTGCATCTTCATTAACAATCGCGTATAAAGTAGTCGGTTTTCTACCTTGCAGTGATACCGATATACTCGTCATTATTTTCGTAGCCTCTACATCACCTAAATGCTTGAACACCTTCAATCCGTAACCGTCTATTTCGGCTGATCGATTCCTGATATTCGAATCAATTATGATGTATTTCTTTTTTAAGTGTGCGAATTCCCTTGGAATTCCCCTGGAAGCGGGGCGTCAGTTCTTAGAATAAGGGGGATCAGGTTCTCCTCCCACATTTGCACCAATAGATCTTTCAATGTTTCTGGTTTACAAGGCCTTTTAAGTTGGTCCTTAAAGTCACTGTCTAATCTACCTTCACTATTGGCAAGGAGATTCCACTTTTCGAGGTTAATTACTTCAGGAAAGAGTTGTAGAATGCACCCGAATAGGTATTGTTCAATGGCGAATTCGTTACGTACTATGGTAACGTCATATTCTAAGGTTAAACGATTCCATTCGCTAACAGCAGTATGTTGAATTTCGATTGCCTTCGTAGGTATTGGTATATAATTCGCAAGGCGAATTTTTAACACTTCGTGTTCGAATGATGCTTTATCCAAGCCTCGCATACTACTGGCAAAGTATTTTTCGAGGTATGATTGTGGAGTAGCATCGATTTTCCATTCGTCTTTAATTTTCTTTTGAATCGCGTCACTATCGGGCTGATTCAGGTACAGATGAAAATTGTCGAAGAAGTTTTGGCAGTGGGAGTATTTTGAATTAGTAGAACTTAATTTGAAAGCAGGAGTATTACTGAGAATGCTTTTAGGATTCGCTGGGCTACGTTTTTCGCACGTTAATCCTTGTTTTTGAAACATTCGGTTGAAGTATTCGATATCCTTAACGGCAAAGTACCAAAACTGAATCCTTTCTTCATTTTCCGCTTTCATGATTTTCGTGTATGGTACAAAATATTTATCAATGCTGAATTTGTCATTACCGCTCTTTATTTGAACGACGTACATGTGATTCTGTTCCGATCCTTCGAAGCGCACCTCTGCGACTATATCATCGAAAGGTTTGTACTTTGCCGCATTTGAATAAATACGGTAGTTCGCTACTTCTTCATTTAGAGAGAGGGCGGAAGCAAAGTGTGCTATAACACTGAACTCATACTTTACTCCTTTACCATCATCTGCGCCAGTTGTTCTTTCCATCGTTACTTATTGCGGAGAAGCAGTGCAGCAGAACCTGGAAACCTGAAAAATCGCATTATAGCAATTACTAATGAAAAGTGTCCGATACTAAATGTTACAGTTAGGGAGCTAGTGGCAGTAATTTTTAAATGACTCCATCTTGTGACAGAAGTTGATGAAAGTGAAGAATTGAGTGAAATAAACGATATATTGAAAAAAAAGCTCATGAAAGATGTTAAAGACAAACAGTGGCGAAAACAATATAATCGTGTCTATCTTGTTGTCGGAGGAGGGATAATTTTAAACGATCAGGTTCCGAAATTCGATAGTATTTCTTTGTTTCTAAGTTTCTACTAGAAGCCTCAGTACCAAATTTCATCTTTCTAAATTAAAACATTGGGAGACTCCCAAACGAACTTCCCCTTAAGGGTGTAAGGGCTAAATTTCCAAAAACTATTGAGTGTCTACACACAAAAGGAACCTACTGTCTAAAGTTCGTGTTTATTTAATGCAATAAAAATTATATTAAAGCCAAGAGAAATTATTCATGGCACGCGTCTATTAAAAGTTTTTGAATTTGCAATGACCTCTCGATTTGGAAACTTCGGGGATAAACATGGTTAACTGTGATCTATTTAATAAAAATAACTTCATCAATGTCGCATTTCCGGCTACATCGAAAGTCACGGCCAATCTTGATCTTATAAATAGAAACCTATGTTTTTTGTTGCATTTTTAGTTTCTACTAGGCAGTTTAAAGCCAATTTTATAGAACATCTTCCTACCTATCGGTTACCGCTTCAGTATTATTTTGATTTTTGTGAAAAAAAATAAAAAGAAGACGTATGATGCATTAAAGGTGTGTAACAGCTATGCAGCAAAAGGTAGAAAGCCTTTATGTGGATTGTGGAGGGTACAGGTATTCAATTATTTAAAGAAAACTTTCAAATTACTGGACAATGGGAGCATAATAACCAAGTGCCAAAACCTATAACAGAGGATTAGAACTATGAAATAATGGTATTAGCTTACTTTCATAGCTGCCCTCATCATTTCATACGTGCTGCTGCTGAGGAAATAGCTATATCATACTCATCAATAGAGCGCATTCTGTCAATATATAACATTCACGCATACGCCTGTGACATACTGCAAGTGTTTAATCCTGGCGATGAGGCCCGCCGTCTTGCGTTTTGCGAGCGAATGTTAATATGGCTCCAGGAAGAGTTTTTACAAAAAATTATTGGACGGATGAATCTAAATTTACCAGAAAAGGTATTGTTAATAGACGTAACTGGCATTACAAGTCACCGCAAAATTCTCACTTCGTTTGTGAAGCTAGCTTTCAGAATAGATTTGGTTTTAATGTATCCTGTGGCAATGTGTGAGCTGACATCCTTGTAGAACGTGCCATAGCGATTCTATTCAATTCCACCGCTTCCATGAGCAACTTGTTTGCAACCCGGTGATATTGGCGGAGGAGCAGATCGTCTTATGTTCAATCCTTCTTCTCTCCGCTTAAGTCTACAACTTAACTCATCTAGCACCATGTTAGAAAGAATTGGGGACAGGGGGTCACCTTGCTTCACTCCTCTATTGCGGTTTATGGGGGCTGTACAAGGTGGGCCAAATTTAAAGAGAAATCGATTGGTGAAATCCCTATTTTTATATCTTCCTTAATATAAGAGATACAGAGCGTTTTCTGAAAATGTGCAATTTTTAAAAACCCTTGTAACTTTTTTATTTGTGAAAATGCTTGATTTATATAAAAACTATATTAGGACGCTTTTCGACGCAGAATCCTATGGTCTAATTTTTTCTTTTTTTAAACTCCTATTTTTTGAGATATTAGCAAGACTTGTGTTTTTTTATATGGAACACCCTATATATTTTTACACTTTTGAAAAGCATATAAAATTGCCTTCAGAATGATATAATACACTTGATATTTTAAACAATTTTTAAATTACTTGTTTTTCTTCATTTCACATTATTTTAAGATGGCTATGGATGATAACTAAGCAATACACGTATTTATTTTATATTGTCTAATTTTCATTAATATTGCAGGTGTTTTCATTATCTAAGAATTCAAAAATGTATGAAAACTATGAAAAATACGACATCTTAAAGTGTTTTATAGAAGCAGGTGAAAATGAGGAAGCTGCATGTAACATTTACTAGGAGCGATATCCTGAAAGACAACAACCGTTCAGAGACATTTTCTCAAGGTTAAAGAAAAATTTAATAAATTTTGGATTCTTTCAAAAAGCGAGACCTGAAAATTATGTGGCTCAAAATAGGGACAAAGAATTAGAGGAAATTGCTGTTTTAGGGGAAACTGTAAATAACCCAACACATTCAACTCGCCAGATGGCACAAACGACAAGTTTAGCAAGAACATCGGCAAGGCGCATTTTAAAAAAGCATCAATTGAAACCCCATCGGACAAGGAAAGTGCACTACCTTTTTGCCGCGGATTTGGAGCGTCGTCTGGTGTATTGTCAATGGCTTTTGGGAAAATGTGAAGAAAATCATAATTTTGCTCTGAACTGTGTATGGACGGATGATTGCAACGTAATCAGTGCGGGAATTTTTAAAAGGTTTAATTCTTATACTTGGTCGCGTGAAAATCCCCATGTTACTGTTGAAAGGAGAAACCAAGGACGATACAGTTTCAATGTGTGGGTAGGAATTTTCCGTGGCAGGATAATTGGGCCCTACATATATAATGGAATTCTCAACTTCGAAAGATACTTGTAAATTTTGCGACAATTTATTGAACCTTTCGTAGACGAAATACCTTCAAATCAATTGGAATTCGTTTACTTCCAGCATGACGGAGCACCTCCTCACAATGCTGGCCAGATTAATGAGTTTCTAAACCAACAATTCAGTAGCAATTGGATCGGGAACATACATTGGCCAGCAAGGTCGCCTGATCTAAACCCATTGGATTTTTTCCTTTGGGGAAGAATTAAAACTCTTACGTTTAAGCATTCTCCCAATTCAAGACAGGAATTAGAAGCTGCAGTTTTGCAAGCGTTCGACTCTCTATCTCCGCTCGAGTTGGTGAACTCAGAGTGTAAGAAAACGGTGTCGATTATGTGTACAACAGAACGGCGGACAATTCGAACACTTGCTATAATTTATCATGTTTACGCATTTTTTAGTAACAAAGGTATATTCTGTAAATATTTCGTTTAAAAATGTCGGTAAGAATTTTAGAAACCAACTTATTTTAGTTCTAGTCATGCTAGTCCTTATAGCCATAATATCAGTAATGGTTTCCTTAGTTTAGTTTGTTTGAATTGTTATTTGTAACATTTAATATTAAAACAATTTTTTTCTGCCTTGTTGAAATCTTTTATTTGCTTATTTACCACCATCCATAGTCATCTTAAAATAATGTGAAATGAAGAAAAACAAATAATTTAAAAATTGTTTAAATAAAATATCAAGTGTGTTATATCATTCTAAAGGTAATTTTATATGTTTTTCAATAAAAATATATAGGGTGTTCCATATAAAAAAAACACAAGTCTTGATAATATCTCAAAAAATAGGAGTTTAAAAAAAATTAGAAAAAATTAACACATGGGACAGCGCCCTAATATAGTTTTTATATAAATCAAGCATTTTCACAAATAAAAAAGTTACAAGGGTTTTTAAAAATTGCACATTTTCAGAAAACGCTCTGTATCTCTTACATTAAGGAGGATATAAAAATAGGGATTTGACCAATCGATTTCTCTTTAAAATCGAGCTCCAGAAGCTTAGGTCAGTTTTTGTCTAATTCCTTTAGAAATATAAGTTCCCTATTAAAAGTATCGAATTTGGCCCACCTTGTACACGTAGATGACGTCGAGGAGATTTTTGTAAAGGGACCCTTGTACTGTTTTCCTATCAGCCGTCTACCTTAAATCGTTGAATGGGAGAATACGTTTTCAAAATTATGATCACGAACCTTGGGCTTCGCCCTTCGATTTTTATTTATGGGGACAAAAAATCATTGGTGTATTCGGTCAGAGTACAGACCAAAGCTGAATTAGAGGGACGAGCAAGAGCAGCGTTTGATAGCATAGATCCTGAACAAATAAAACAAGCTACAACAACTGGAGTTTATAACAGGATTTTGCAAGCAGGCGGAGGTCATATACAATACTCATAATTTTATTATAATTAATACATACAGCATTTCGTTTTTGATTATCTTGTATTGGATAAATTTTATTTTCTCATACTATATATATTTTTTTTATATATACTTTTAAAATTAAAATTGTTTTTCACCGCCTACTATTAATTAAATTCAAAACTGCATTTTCCGAAAATCGCTAATCCTAAAAGAAGTGATAGATATAGGTATAAGAACACCTACAGCTCTTCGGTAGAGAATTCGATTCTACATCACATGGTGTATACACATACAGGCTGTTCTATTTGAAAAAAGGTACTTTTATTACTAAGAAGTTACGCCAAATCAACACTAGGTGGTGGGACACCCTGAATAATTTTTTTTACTTTTTATGCCTTGGTTAAATAGTAGAGTACCTGTACCCTCCACAATTCACATGAAAGCTTCCTATCTTTTACTGTACAGCTGTTACATGTCTTTAATCTGTAATTTTAAGTCTTCTAATTTAATACTATGCCCGGTTTCATTTATATGTTGTGCCACACTCGACGCGTCCAATCTGCCGTAGCGATAATTTCGTAGATGTTCTATGAATCTAGTTTGTATCGCTGTTTTTGTTTGACCGATATAGGCTTTATTACAGTGACTACATTCAATTTTATAAATACCCAACCTTTCTCCCATTTTCGGTTTATCTTTAGGATTACCGAGAAGATTTTTAAGTGTGTTGCGCGAACCGAAGCATACGTCCATATCTTGACTCTTCAAAACCTTATCCACGCCTTTCGATATGCCGTGAAAGGGGAGTTTCACGAATTTCTTACCATTAGTTTCTACCGGGGTTAAGGTCGTGGAATTTCGTACGTAAAGCCTATGTTGGACTTTCTTAAGCATGCGATCGACTTCTATAGAAGAGTAACCGTTATAAATAGCTACGTTTTTTATGAATTTAAGTTCTCTGTTAAATCTACTTCTACTTAGAGGGAATGTAACCAATCTATTAATTAAGAAGCTAATCGCGGCCATTTTGTGTTGTCTACAGTGGTTAGAATCGCTCATAATATACCTATTAGTGTTGGTTTCCTTCCTATAGATGTCAATTTCCAGTTTATTATTATTTTTAATCACTGAACTATCTAGGAACGGAAGTTGATTGTTCACTTCTTCTTCTACTGTGAATTTAATGGTTTCAAATTTTGAGTTGAGGGTCGCGAGAAAATCCGGGATATTACTTTTCTTAGTATCAAAAACCGCGAAAATATCATCGACGTACCTATGCCAAATTTTAGGAAAATATGTGGCATCCGCTCACATACATGTCTCAAATTTGCTCATGAAGAAGTTGGCTATGAAGGGGGACAGCGGTTGCCCATTGTTGTACCTTCTAATTGTTCATAGTACTTGCCCTCAACTTGAAAACAATTTTGTTTCATGCAGAGTGACGTTAGTCTCTTATATTCTGCTATTTTGGTATCTTCAATATCGTTGAGCTTTAAGAGCTCAACTAAATACTCTATGGTTTCAGGGATCGGTACACTAGGGAAGAGTGAACAAACATCGAACCATACTAAAATTTCCCCATCTTCTAGTTTGATATTGTTTACTTTATTTACAAAATCCAATGAGTTTTCTACTTCGAGGCTGTCTGCTTTGATGGGTAAATTTTTGTATTCATTTACTAGCCATTTGGACAGTTTGTACGTGGGTGAATCTATGCCTGAAACAATTGGTCTCATAGATTTACCCGGTTTATGGATTTTCGGTAGGAAGTACATTTTAGGCACTGTTGGGTTTGAAATTGACAGTTTAAACTTAAGGAAAATGGGAGAAAGGTGGGGTATTTATAAAATTGAATGTAGTCACTGTAATAAAGCCTATATCG
>CACRWH010006969.1:0-10176 GCA_902655005.2 Marronus borbonicus | reverse complement strand
GACATCTGCCGGAAAAACCGGAAAGGAATTACCGACACACCTGGTATGTAGATATGCTTCAGGAGTCTATTGGACGAGTAATACAAGAAATATCTCCATAAATAGTACAAAACGTGCAACTGGAATTTTGAAACGAATATACTATAATACAGTTGGTCAGTGTGGTTAAAGAAACCTTTTTAACATCTTATAAATTAGTTTTCATCATCACCTTTGTTGTTGAGTGTAGGCTTTCACGACCGCAATCCATTGTAGAAATGTCTTTCGGGTGATGTCGTGTAGTTGATTTGACAAAGTTGAAAAAGTTGAAAAGACAACAACAGCAGTCTTTAGAAATCTTCTGAAGAAGCTGACAGGATAGTCAGCGAAACGTCAAGTTAAAAATCAACTACACGACATCACCCGAAAGACATTTCTACATCACCTTTGTTGTTTGCTTAGTTTGTTTCGAATGTACCAATATGTTGAAGATCGTTGAAGACAAGTATAGGGCAAGTTTTATGAAAAACATCTAGAATTAATTCTGACCCGATTTAACAGTTTGCCTGAAAATACTACGAGCACATCTTTATCTGCGGAACTAATAATATTTATAATAACTAATAAGAACAAAATACAACTGTGAAGGGGGCAAAGACAAAGGGTAGAAAAACATTGCTGCCTAGAAAAATATTTTTTAGTTGATGTTACATAATCCTTTCCTGTAAATTATGACCAACTCTCATTTAGAAATCAACACGACGGAGAATTTCAGGGGATCGATTATTGTGTAGCGTCTAACAAAATTAACAACATATTTATTGCTAAAAGGCAAATGCACATAACTTATTTAAGAAAAACCGAAGTAAAAGAAGCAAGAACTTCTTAGATTGCCTTTATTTTCAGTTAATCCTTTTCTTGCTCTAGTTTGCGTTTGTAAATACGCCGAAACACATTTATATGCTACAGCTAAAATTGGGTAAATGCCAACATTGAAGAACAAGATCGACATTTTCGTTTATTAGTTACTATTAACAAAATAATCGACATTTTTCTTCGAAGGAAATTCAAATCGGCAAGGAAACACAAAAATAGTATTACCTGTCTTTGTCTCTTAAATCCGTTCCAGCATCAATAAAAGTCGGATCGTCAGAAGCTTCATAGATACCGGCGACGTAAGTGGCAGCCTCGGAGCCCGTTTGAAACATATCACTGTGCTCGGTAACCAAATGTACCTTAAAGTCCTTGGCGAAGTTGCTCTGGAAATTGCCGCTGCAAAACTTGCATTCGTAAATGCATTTTCCGGGATGTTTGTTCGTAGATAGTACATGCTTGCGGAGGTTCTCCTGTAAATTTTAGGTTATTTGGTGATAGCACGAAGTTCTTTTGATTAAAGGAAAAGGCATGTGTTCTTTACGCAATCTAACTGATTGCAGGTAATTAATAGTTATTTAAATAAAAGACTTCGACTTAAGCGAATATCTTTAAGCACATAGGTGAAAAAGATATTGAACGTACCAAGTTGTTACAACGATATTTGCAATGCGGACAACAGAACGGCTTAGCTCCAGTATGCAACCTCATATGTCTCTTTAAATGGGAAGCCAATCTTGAGCTGAATTGACAGATAGAACATTGATATTTCTTTATGTTGTCGTGCATGGTGGCATGTCTAAAACAAGAAGTAAATTAATAGCGATTTGAAGCGAAATTTATTGACAATAGCGAGCTTTTGACGGCGATAAGCAGAAAAATAGAATTTAATTTGTAATAACTGTATTGAATAATTACAGTTAGTGCCGTGGTTTAAGGTACAATGAATTACTAAATCTATTTTGAAATATATAACGTTTTAATGTAATGCTAAAAGTAAGGGTATTCTAGTCGGTATGAGCAGCATGTGGTTAGCGTTGTTCAGCCACATGTGTTGAGGCACGTTCTAATGCGACTTGTAATTGAACTAATAAAATTGGAATGATTTTCATCACTGTCATGCTCTCGAAAATGCTCACATAATGGACTTCGATCACGCCAAGATTCTTGCCCTAGAAATTCATTACCAAAAAAGTGCCTTTTTAGGAATGTGTTACATTAAATCTCACATTCATACAGTTAATTCCAGAAAGGACGTTGACTGCTTACATGTATACTCAGTGAAGAAATGTTCAGTCTGGTCAAATAATTTTAAATTTTCAGGTTCGCCGGATGCCCACTCAGTATGGTTTTCAATGATCACCTTATAAGGCTGATCAAAATTGTATTGCATAGGAATCGTGTCTTTTGCAATGTACATGAAATGAAATGAATTAATTTGTTGAAGCCGCGGCACAGTCCTCTGAGTTGTTCTAGGGTGCCAAACTAAAGAGGCGTAGGTGGTCATAGGTCTGATTATTGCTGTATGCATGAACAGAAGATCATTTAAGACATAAGACGCCAGTTCTTAGCGAACAGCCTACGGCATACTAGTGACGCCGTAGTGGCAGATAGGTAGGCAGATAGGTATTGCGCAGATAGGTCCGTGTGGTCTAACAACTATTACTGACAACAAATGAATTGTTGATTCTTTTGTGTATGATTTATTCAAGTTCTAATGAGATGAAAAATATTGCACTTTAACATCTTAGAATCGTACAAACAGGTTTTTTGATAAATCAAATGCTCTTAGTGCGAATGTGGTTTAATCCGTTCGAACTGTAATGATGTTTGAAATCGTTAAAAGGAAGCGTTTAAAAATAAAACATTTTCAAATTTTGTATGCGTAAACACAATTTGATATATATCTTACGTTGTATTTTCTAATTATACACTAGCGAAAAGGATACGCGAATTTAAATCAGAAGTTCAGCCGATCAATCTCGTGTATCAATCGAAGCAAGAAGGCAGAAGTATTTTAACTAAACAAAAAATCGAAGCCACTATAAAGAAGACGCGTGTAACGCCAGCCGATAAATAGCGAGGAACCGAAGACAGCGGGGCCTACAATGAGTTGTTTCAGCGATTTCTGGATAGATAAGCATTAATTACACGAACCTGTGTCCAGCTCACTACCACTGTCAATTAAGTGCGCACACCGCACTGTGTTTGTTTAATTTATCTCGCTTATACACTTCTTATTCGACTGTAACACACCCGCCTATACTAGAGAAATGTCTGCGTCAGGTCAATCTGAATCTATAGCTCGGGAGTTTCTATTAGGATTGTGCTCACGTTTTCAAAAATTGGTGTCACATTTTGTATCTGAGTACCTTCGTCTATTTCGACAAGCAGGTATGTACGTCCACTGAACCCTTGTAATAAATGGCATACTTATGTAGAAGAGGGTATTCAATGTGTTCTATTATATTAACTTGTTTCATAATTAATTTATTGATTTAATACGGGACATTACCTAAAATTGCAAAAGTATAGTTTTGTGTATATAGGACGAATTGTCAATAATATAAAAATACGCAAAACCAAAAAATAAATTAAAAACAATAAGAAAACATTACAATCAACAGCAGATAAATAAATAATCGACAGATCGCAAATATATTCAAATGATTACAAACTCCTTGATATCATAAAACTCCCATTCCAGAAACACTGCCCTGGCCTTAAATTTTAAAGTGGGAACACCCGTTAGTCTGTGGGGCGGAACTCTGATTTAATTTCTCCTTTTGGTTTTGTAACTATGGAGGCTTTTGTTTAAGAGAAATGCTGTTGTGGACATAGGTCACGGCTGCCAAAATATATTTTGCAGCGATCTCTAGGTTGCTAAGTTCTAGGTTGCACAGTAGTCTGATGACCTTTTTTGTAATAAAAAAAAATTTTGTGCGTCTACGGAAATCCCCAAGAAGAAGAGACCGTAACATATTCAAGAGTGAAAGTTTGCAAAATATGCTGGCCTTATTCTTCTAGTAGCACTGTGCACTGCACTATGTCAGTAACGTCCTTTAAATCAACAAGCCTCTTAATGTTGTAGTGCGCTGTACGACATATGATCTAAATTATTTCGTTTCGAAAAGAAATCGTTGGAAGTATTTGAAGGTCGTTAAAAAGAGCGAATTTCAGAATGACTGTTAACCTGCCGCTGTGTAACTAATCAAATCACCTCTGACTTTTTCACACAATTCATACGAGAAACCGTATTATGGGTGTCATTGTTATATTCATCTTTTCCAATTCCAAACGCAATTTTTCTACCTTGAGCCAATAAGCGAAAAGGATGCCGTTTTAGAACAATTTACCACTTTCAGAGTCAAACGCCGCTGAACCTTCTTAGGGGCAAGATGCTAAGCTAGTCGCTCTTAACATTCCATACGGACTTAGCGTCTTTTTGAATTTTACTTAGTAAAGCATTCAGAAGGCCTTATAATTATTTGTAATTATTTCTGACGGGAGATCTATTCCAGTCTTCCTTTAATTAACCAGATTTGCCACCGAAAACGTAGTCTCGTTGGGTGCCCGAATTTTCTTCGCCAATTCCCGATATCTTCGCAGAGGACGACTACCTTCAAGGACTGTGCTGAGAGAGAACAATAAAGAAAATAACGACAACTACGTGTTTTCTTACCTGCTTGTCCTTATCGTTATAGGGTGGGTTCACAATGTTATGTTAAAAGTTGCAAGCTATGATTTAATACTGCAAGAATTTATTTATGTATTGCTATTATTTTATATTATTTTTATTAGTTAATAAATTATTTTATATTGT
The DNA here is from genome assembly GCA_902655005.2 of Marronus borbonicus. Taxonomy (NCBI): domain Eukaryota; kingdom Metazoa; phylum Arthropoda; class Insecta; order Coleoptera; family Scarabaeidae; genus Marronus; species Marronus borbonicus. Next base: position 5,501 of record CACRWH010006969.1, on the reverse strand, counting down.
TGAAGAGCAAGCTAGTAAGATCCCAAGAATCCAGTAACCCAATGAATGTACTAAACATTGTATTCGGCTGGCCCGTCAGCCGTGATAGTACATACGTAAAATATTTTGCGAAACCGTAGATTTGTAATATAAAAAAAATGTTTGCCAACGTTTAATGAATATCAAAGAAATGACACCAAAAGTTTCATCGAAGTCTAGAATTCGTTAACCCAGCTAAAGAAAATTATCCATTTACTCAAGCTTTCTTCGGCCCCAAATCTTAATAAATCTAAATATTTGCAACTGACACTCTAACACGACAGTGCGCATAGTAATATGAAGTTGCTGTACATGCATCAGCAAAACAATCTTACGAAAGCCAATGACAATAAATTCGTTGCCGTAAAGAAGGGTCACCTGTTTATATTTATTTATTTGCGCGGTATGCAAATCAGTAAATGAACTTTAATCGTACGACATTACGAGGACATTTAATTTACATAAACCAGATCGACGGGAATTATTAACCGACTCTTACACGTTCAATAGAATTTGAGGAAGTCAATAAAATACCTCGTGCAGTGTGGTGTTTATTCTGCAATAACAGTTTTTAGTTCGTTTTGTTTTCGATCTTTTACTCGTCCTTTTTGAAGTCGAACGTCGGATGTCGGACAGCCTTCTGCTATTTAATAATGAAATTTATGCACATGAAACACTCTTCAAGGATTATAATGTATCAGCTTCGATATTTTTCTCGACAAAAATATGGTGGTGATTGTTTGTACACTCGAAAAGGCAGTTTAAGATATTTAAGTTTTATGGCATCAAAGATACTAGCAATGGTACGATTCTGACATTTTCTTCACAATCATAAAACTACATATGTGCAGGACTTTCGTATTGTATTAGTAAGCAAGAAGCTGACAGGCTTGGGGATATCGATGAAAATGGCAGGGCGAAACGTAACAAATTGAAATAATTCAAAGGTAAGAGACTTTTTGTTTCTGGAAATTGGAAACTTACGAATTTCCAAGTGCATATCCGTTGTGAACAATGTGGTATCATTGGCATACTTTATCTTATAGCAGCCAACATACTGGTTGATATCATTAATGTAAATAATAAGCAGAATTGGGCCCAGTATTAATCTTTATGAAATTTCAACGTCAATTTTCGCTGACTGATACCTAAATGCTAACAAACTATTAATGAATGATAAAGCAAGACCCCGAACTCAATACGAGCCAAGGGTACAGTACATTGCTCAACATTACAAGTTTCTGGTTAATTACAGAAATCCACCAGCAACCAACTCTCTTCTTTCTAGCTCATCGGTTATAAAGATATATAAATCAGTTAAGGCTTTTGTTACGCTTTCATTCCTTCTAAATTCATATTGGCTGGAGTTAAAAATGTTTCTCTTGCAGTTTCTATCAGCAGGCATTTGGTAATCCTCTCTTTCGAGTATAGGCGTTATTTTGGACTTTCTAAGGCAAAGCAAAGAATTATGTAATATGAAATATGGAATGTATAAAAATCCAAAGATTTTGAGCTAGTCAACTCATTTATGAGTCAGCCGACCTCAATAGAGACAAGATAAAGAAGAAATTGTTTGATAATAGATGTAGAGCTTTCGACCCTTCCCTTTACTATTAACTACGAATTCAAATCAGATGCGAAGTCATAGAATATTGGGATGCTAACCATACAGACGATCGCATTACGTGGTATGTATCTATCTCTATTTTTCTGTACATGGTATTTTGAAAGTGTAACTATGATTTAGTAACACATGCATTTACATGCGAACATTAGAAGGTTCGATGTCTAAGCTATTATTGAAGTTTCCATTTTGAAAATAGAGGTGACCGACTTTCAGAGCGTCATTTCTAGTCACCTATGGTAACAATGGCATAACAAATTTCTGTCAATCATTCGACGTGTTAGCAATTTGCTTCTTCTTCTACGTGCACAGTTGCTAATCATACTGGAAGAGTGCAAAAGCGGTAGCTGAATTAATGAACTTGAAGGAGAAGGTACGGTTCACAAAAATGCTGTAGCAATTGGGTTTGGACAATACCCAATTAAGTATTCGTGAATTGTCAGTAAGAGTTGGCCCCTCAAAATCCGCAATTGAAGAAAATGGGTTTCGTTCAGAAACGCCTCGCATGATTTGATTGAAGCTCAACGTGGAATTGAGGTTTGCAAAATCCAAGAGATGATCGATTTTAGCGGAGACTCGTAACAAGGGATAAGAAGTGATTTTTTTTACATAATATAGGCAAGACAAAAATGTGGGTTGCACGAAGAGCAAAAGCTCCACCAGTGATTCGTCAAGATCGGTTCGAACGAAAAGTCGTCCATTTGGTGGAATTTTGAAGGAGTTTTGCACTTTGAACTCGTTCCTGAGGAAAGGGTTGTAAATGCAAGACTGTATTACAAGCAGTCAGATATAAGCATTGCGTACTCGTTTTCATGCACTAATCAGCAGAAACAAAATTCTGATACACCAGGCGCAAAAAAAATTTAAACCATGGAAGGAGTTGAAGTTCTGCCTCATCCTTCATACAGTCCGTGTTGCTACATCTAGAAAACGGTTGTCCTCTAAACCAGCAGATATCGCCATCAAATTGAAGTATGGGACGAAAAATGGACACATATTATACAAAATAATGGATTGTATTTGGATGAATAAATGTTTCTTGCTTTTTTCTAATTTGTCGTTTTCTTAATTAACGTGTTATGCACAAGGACTTATGGGACATCCTGGTATTACCGTAAAATTTAAGAACATTATAATTTGGATTCTTTCCATTTGTTAAGTTTGTTACAATACTGCTATAGATCGTTAAAACGTACTAACTGACTTTTTCGCTTGGCCTTTGGCTGTAAACTGTAAACAGACTAAAACCTAGTGTTTCTAGTGAGGGAAGTTTGGCGGAAGAAATTAAATGCTGTACTTACCAAATCCTGCGAATAAAACTTAGTAAGTTGACTTACTTTAGGTTTTGTTGAAGTAAGATTAACAAATTTCTTCAACGTACTAGAAACCAATCGATTTAAATGTACTATCATTTTTTCATATATTTGCTGCTTAGACTTTTTGAAAGTTATATTTACAAAAAATTCTGACTGCGTAACATTCACTTAGATTTGAGTCACTGGTTTATCTCTACTAAGTAAGATATTAACAATAACGTAGAGTTTCATAAAGTAATCCTTCGTACCTTTCAAGTTGCTGCTTCGATTTTCCTTTGTAGTCACAATGGGAACAGGCAAAAGGCTTAGCATTTGTATGAGTAAGGTAGTGAAGCTTGAGTTCTGCAGGAGTTCTTGCAGCGAAGACACAACCATTTTCTGGACATTTACATAGTTTCCCCGTATGTCTGGTCATGTGCATTTGAAGTATCGACCTGAAAAGTGAAAATATTTAGATTGTTACACAGGATGGTTTATAGAGAATAATTTTTTAAGACGAAACGTATAAGCTTATTTCTTGTATGTATAAAAGAAACATGAAGTGAAGCCGTGATTTATATTTCCTTCTTCATTGGTAGCCATTTCCAATCGTAATTACAAATGATTAAGCGCAATACCTTCGAATTGATTTTTAATAAAAATTCCGCTTTGATATTAATAACTATTTGAGTCTGACTTTTAATTGGTTTTAATCAGTATATTAGACTGCAATGTAGCTATTTAAGTACAATTTTTTTCCATTAATCGATAGAAATGTTCTCCAGGCTTCGACCACAAGCAAATGAATAACCATTAAGTATATTAATCTAAAATGAATTTAAAATCGAACGAGTTCGGACGTTAACACTGAGCCGTAATTGCCAAACTGTCATTGACAAGTGGTAACAAATTCATACCAGGCGACGGTTATTCTTAGGGTCCGGCGCTAAGGCCCGCTTCAATTCACCTGCCTCCTAACATATGCGTACATATCTTACAAATGTTCTGATATGAAGCCAGATAAAAATCGGTATTAACTACCGTGTTATTTATACCAGATAGATGCTGGAATTGCTAGCACATGGTTTTTTAGCATTGCCTACCGCAATCAATTAATGATGATACGATGTGGAGTCGTATAATTTTAGTTCTCTTGGCAATAACGTGTTTTGGGTTATTTGCATTCATTACAGCAGTAGAACGAGAAAAAGGAGCCAATCTAAATGTGGAGCATCTTGTTTAGAAATTAGAATAAGCTAATTAAACGGAAGCTCAAATGCATGCAATTATAATTTGTAATCTTATATAATGGTTTAATCTTGTTGCTGCCTATTGCATCATAATGCCAGCTGTAAATTTATGTAGTTTGAGCTTTATTACATAATGCACGTTGTAAGTGAAGCGTTATTATGGAGGAAGAAACTTTCATCTAAAAAGAAAGTTTGTTGGAGTTATTTTAAAACTATGCTGTTATGAAGTAGTACCGGTCGAGGATTTGTCAGAAATCTTCTAAAGATTGGTGTTGTCGTTTTCTACTCTCGGCATCGTCTTAGAATGTTTGGTTGATCATATCAGCCACCTTTGGGATTGCAGCCATTATACGTTGTAATCGTCGTAGTTTGCTATCACGTATTTTCCTTTCTCTTTCTTTAATATGAGAGAGTACGTACGATTTCAAAGGTAAAACAGAAATCAAATAAATATTAAAGGTTGCTTTAAATTAATCAAGGTTTACTGCAATATTTTACGTTTGAAGTCAGAAATTATAATTCTTGCAAATCAAATCTTTTTTAAATTTAAATCAAAAAAGTCCCACATTTTGATTTTACAAATGTTATCGTAAACAATATCAAAAAATGTTAGGTTTAGAAAATGCAAGAAGTTATGCAGCAATTAAATAAGTTATGTTATCATTAGGTACGTTTACAATTAGTGATGAGCAAAGTTTGCCACTCTCCGTGCACTTCACGAAATCAGCAGAAACTAGACAGACTCGTGTTTTGTTGACTCTCGGGGAAACCAGTAGACCATGAAGGCGAGTTTGTCTAGTCTCTGCTGCTTTCGTGAAGTGTACGAAAAGTGGAGAACTTTAGTGATTCCATTGTGGATGATAGCCGATGTAGGATGTAGGTGCCTGTCTATTTTCTGCATTTATTAAATATTTTTATAGCCTATTTTGCTATTTTTGTGCGGTGACGGGGTGCATAAGCTTCTCAAGGCTTATCATAATAGCTGAAGGCTGTTAGCGGAATGACGGAAGTATTACATCACTCCCCGAAGGTAGACCAACAGAAATATGCTCCACGAACTCGGAGAATATTCCCCGTTGATCCGAGAAGTCCGACAGTGGACTAATCCGAGACCTTGTTGAGCGTGAAACGTCCGCGTGAAATATCAGATATGCTGACCGGGAGTGTTTGAAATAAGAACTTGAGCAGTTTATATAGTCGATTCGGGCATCACGTTCATGAAATTTCTTTAAGTAAATTGCAATTCGATTAATTGACAAAATTGACATATACCAGGTGTGTCGGTAATTCTTTTCCGGTTTTTTCGCTAAAGAA
>CACRWH010006964.1:0-10191 GCA_902655005.2 Marronus borbonicus | reverse complement strand
CAAAAAAAGGCTTGTGTTTATTGTGTTAATTAGCCCGAAAAAGTGTTCCAAAAATTCGATAGCGAAACTTTAAGATCCGTAGAAGCTGATGCAACTTGGATATATTAATACGATCCGAAAACTAAGCAACAATCGAGTGTTTAGATGTTCCCTGGAGAACCGAATGCAACATAAGTTGTTCGTTTACGAACCACTTCTAAGAAAATGATTACTTGTTTCTTGCATTGCTTTGGAAGTTCAAAGAATAGTTAATGCTAAATGGTATATAACAGTTTGTTAGCCAGAAGTCATCGATGAAATCAGGAAGAATAATTTACAACGTCGCATTACTCTTCACCACGACAAAGCTCTCACACGGCACGTCAAATAAGTGATTATTTGAAGGAGAAAAACATCGAATTAGTGTCTCATTGCACGTATTCACCCGACCTATTGCTTAAGAAATTCTATTTTTTCCCGAGTGTCAAACAAAGGTAGCAGCGTTTTAGTATCCGCATTCGAATTATTTATTCCGTGATTAATTAAATTTGTATGGTGCGGAGTATGCCGATACTTTAGTGTTGTTTGCCATACTACCCCACAGTCCTTGCTATCATTATTCCCCAAGAAGCTGTTGAATCACTACAAACCATGTGTAGGAGATGCAGATACTGCCTTCAGAGTGGAAAAAATGTTTCGAAAATTGGTTTGAATTGCGACACAAGACGATTTGTACCAAAAAATCTTTTTTTCTTTCATTGGTTTTGTAAAAACTTAAAAAGTATCCAACACATACATAAAGTTGCTGACAAAGAGATGATCCACCTAGATGAATCACGGCTGCTAGAGACAGAGACCGCAGTTTTTCAGGTGAAACTTTTGACATTGACCTTAACAGCACATTGTTTCACTATATATTAACTCGAAAACGACTAAGAACGTCGAATCTGCTACTAGACGTCTGACTTAAACAAGCAAACGTAATATGGCTAAAAAACTGCAAATAAAAATTCTGGTAATGATGAACCGAATAGGCTGACTAGGAGGGAATTTCTCAGAACCAGCACTCATTCAAGCTTGTTTAAAAGATGACTATCTCTGTAAGATTGAATTAGCCGTTAGACCTACCATTCAGAAGCTTCCAAACTTGACCCAAGACAAGAGTACAAAGCCTCCTTAGAGGGACGATGCTGAGTGAGCAGCGGCTACGCTTTACCGCCATTAAGCTGCTTCGTCAAGGCAACCTCGTAATTTACGCCAGGGTAGCGGGTTGAAGGACAGCCGAAAAGGCTTTCTAGTATAGAGAGGATGCAAAATGACTCTATTATGGCCTAAATACTGTGAGATCCAGCTCATCCTCTCGTTGTTGTTATTATCTATAAACTCTAAAGGGCGCTTGGAATTTCTTCTCATTAACTGATCATGTGTTTGACGAATACGCATCCATATCGAATAGTACACTTTCTATTGGATACATTTTCTACTTTTTCTTTAGGAAACAAGAGCATTTCTAGTTTATACTTAGAACTATTGGGATAAAGCTTTTTGTTAAGAGATCGGAACGTTGTGTAAATCCTGAGAAAGAGACAACAATTTCATGAGCAAAAGAAAATAATACTGTACGGGATTGGTGCTATTAGCTAACTAAAAAAAATATCGTTATTTTTGTGGAAAAAGAAAATGTATTGCAAAGATTTCCACAAACCGATTTTATTGTTCATCTTCCATCAAAATTTACTGCTATAAATCTTTTAACCTTTCCGAACCATCACCTCCTTATATTGAAGAGAGATGACATTGAAACAATCTCGAAGATGACGCTGAAAATATACGGAGACAGAACAAACGCTTTCTATCTCTCCCTGATATATTATTCCTTCTTCTTCTTCTCCTATCGGAGATAACTAGAAAGAACAAACGATAATGCATATGCATATTCGTCGCTTCCATGGCAAAGGAAGAGCGTATCGCGGCGCTTCCGCAATTTCTCCGCACTCGTCCCCAATATATGAATTCTGCGACGCCGAAGATGAGCTTTGGAGCGTTCGTACGTCTCTAGGGGACCGTAACATGAAATAGAATCCTTCTAACGTCGCCAACCATAACAGATACAATCAAATCTCGCTACCCAGTCACTTGTCAATAACATGCCACGTATATACAGGCATAGTTCAAATATACACGATCGTTCTTACAAACGTATATATGATTTTTCATCAAACAAGGTCACTAGTATTTTTATATATGAAAATAGCTCTGATAATTTGTCTGTATTATTTCTATTTTCTGTAAATTGCATTTTGTTGGTTTCTATTTTCATTAATAATATTTCACTATCTATTATTTTATATCTACGTATATACCATCTTACTACAATTATTATATCACGTATACTAGCTGTTGATTTAAACTATCAATATTGTAGCGTTTCCGCGCTAACTATAAAGCTGTGAATAAAACGCAAAGCATTTGCATATCGCATTTTTTACGCGTAGCTTTTTTCGTAACAACATATGTTGTTTAAGGGAGGCACCTACGTGTTTGCATACCAATCGGGCGAAAAACTTAATTTTACGTAAATAATCTGTGGCAGCCCTGTGTAAGAGGCTCATAAATAGGAAGGCAATAAACAGGTATTTTTCTCACAAACGCTGTTCGTTATCCGATATTAAACGGAGTTTTTGAGAAAAGGATCCTTTTATTAACGTTCTAATTAATTTTATGTCTTTTCTTTTATATTTCCAAATACCTGCAAAAATAAATCCAAATTATCCTTGCACTGAAAGTATCCCATGAAAAGTTAAAAATAAATATGAAACAATTTCAACCATATAATTTGAAAACAACATAGTAAATCAATTTGGATGGTCCAATATCAAATTTATGAAACATTAATCTAGATTGGAAGAATCCAATCTTGGATTTAAGTTGGGTGTCGAGGCAAGATTTTCGCAAAGGGACATCGAATTACAATTTTCAATTGAAGAACTATAGTAAGCAGTACAAGACTCATGATTTGATCAAATAAATTTCGGAAACTCAAAATTTCAAGTAAATAAAAAAATTCAAAAATTAAAAAATATTTTTAATTAAATGAATTCATAGATAGCTGTCGGTTAAGGGTTGTTTTAGGAAATCTTCAAAAGTTGTCAAAAAGTATGTAGTTATCAAGGACGGTAGGTCTATAAGACCGCAACGCTGCGCGCCCTCTTTGATGCGTCCTTTAAAAATGCAATTGAATTCATAAACATAAAAAAAAACAAAAAAAATTATATCAGTAAACAAAATTTAATTAAGCAATTATAACGAAAATACAGTTTAAAAATCCTGCGGCTTCGTATTTGTTCCCTGATCAACGGTGAAATAAATTACGTACCTTATACGTACAACGTACAACAGGCAGAAATTAAATCTTTGGTTGCTATGAGAGCGCCTGATCAAACATCCAATCACTACCCGCTGTATGGTATTTGGAAAGAGTGTATGGTCGTTTAGTATAGATTTTCCCAGGTTTCTATATAGTGACAAGTAAATGTGTGTATAATAACGTTAAAGATAAGCAGTATCAGTATAATTTATAAAATTACTAATAGACTTTGGAAAGACCTTTGGAGAAAAAACTTAAAACAAAAGAGATAACCTCAACTAAAATTGAAACAAAGAACTGAAAAGAAAGCTGAAAAATATGTGGAAGTGAAGTTTCGAATTTATTATATTGTTTTTCGTGTGTTGTTCCACAACACTGCGTTTGGATCATTAGATTTCAGTTAGGCTCAAGCTGGTGTGAAAGACTGCATTAGTTAACCAGAAAATAAACACCATGAATCTAGTGGCCGCATTAATGTCTGCATGGCATTTGCTTTACGTGACAAAACAAATATTCTAATAGAGCTTATCAGCAACATAATGTGGATTATAACCAGAAAATTATTGTACCATTTGTAAAGAAACGACTTGGTCCGGTATGTATGGCCGAAAGACCAAAAAACAACGTTAGCAGTAATATTATAATTATAATTCTTAGATTCGATAAATAAGAGCAACTTTCTTCATGCGAAATAAATAACTTTAGGTAAGACTTCCGAATAGCGCCCGTCGATTTATAACCTAGCATCAGCACTTTTTAAACTGATTTTTAAGTACTTTCTTTTGAATTACCAAAAAGGAATGACAGTTTTGGACTCAGCGAAACATGGGCTTTCATTAATGTTCATATAAATCACCAAATCGATGGGCGCTCTTCGAAAGTACAGCTGAGATCGTGATGACAGGGAAAAATCCGAACTTTGTGGTATATTCAGGAAATTAATTGATTTTTTTGCTAATTTGGATCTGATGTTTCGAAAGCATTTAAATAATGCTAGTGTTTTTAAGGGAACTTGAAATACAATTTTGCGGATTCAATTCCATTCGCAAAATAAAATTAAGGTAGATACATTATACGTTTTATCTTTGAAAAGCTTACTTTTACAACAAAGTCTCATTACAAATTTTTGGCGACGAAGAATTTTGCTTTGGAATATTTTACTTTATTTAACTATTGATGATGGTCAAGACGGGAAAAAGCACTCGAATTTATGCATAAGGGGGTTATTAGCAAGTCGAGGGCATATAACAGTTTCTGATTTGTCTATATGTTGAAGGATGGCAGAATGTAGCAATAAATGCTGAAGTTAGTATACATCTAGTGACTTTAGTGGAAGGTATTGAGGAATAAAGATAATCTGGTATTAGTAGTACATTTAAGTATAAGTTGAATGGAAGATTCATTGATACGATTAACATTAACTGAATTTTGGGTGACGGGTACTTAAAACGGCCCTTGCAAATGTACTGAACTCTTCACAACTGGTTCTGCAAATTCACCAGTTCAGTACCAACTCTAAAGAACCCATTGAAAATTACTAGATAATAAAAGGAATATAAGATTTTTCTGCTAGCAGGTCTGGGTAGACCATTAAATGTGATCTATTGATTTTAAATTCTCGTGGATCTATGGTCTGAAATAACAACACCAAAGAGAGAACCTGCAAAATGTACTACTATGTCTGATTGCAAATACTTACTTGCATGGACATGAGCAGCTGGGACAGAGCAACTATGTTGCTGAAGCAAAAAACAACAAAAGGACATCAAAAAAAATAGTGAAAAATGTATTCTACTAAACAACACAAAAGTATCGGCAACCTCCGCATCACACAAGTTTAATTAATTAATCCGGAACGGTCGTTTCGAGGTCACCGGTTGAGAATGTGGATCATTCGTATCCTCGAAGTGACCGTCCCGGATTAATTAATTAAACTTGAGCGGTGCAGAGGGTGCCGATACTTTTGTGTTGTTTACCGTACTACGCCACAGTCCTTGCAATCATTAATGTATTCTAGGATAAATGCGTGTAAACATATTCTTATTAACTACCACAACAGCAGGACAATGCTATCTCTAAGTGAGGAAGATACTCAATATCGCCAGAACTATCAGAAGTACATACTGTCCAAAATATTATGTATACTGTAAATATAACAAAGCAGAAGATAAGTCACCATTGTCACCTTTAACAAGAAAATTAAAAGAAACTGAAGTAGTTACGGTGATAATAATGATAGTAAATGTAAGTGCTATTATTTTTATTTATGAACGAATTTAGCACTTATTCTCTTGTCTGTTTATCAAGGATATTTGTCTGGTATGCATTTGATTAACGCAACGCATTGGTGCATTGGGGTCCCGCAAAGGATACCTTGTGCGTCTATATAAGCATTAAAGACAAACTCACAGCAGGAACGAATATAAGAAAAGTACAGGGTAGAAGCGTCTTCTTTTTTAAGTAGAAATGGGACCCCTATATAATACACACCAATATGAACATAACCGGTTATTTATATACGTAACGCATCACAACTGAAATAAAAATATCTCTTTCACAAGCAACAAATGCTGAAATTAGATTCAATGTCACATTCAGACATCTATCCTTCGATGCAAAAATATGCCCTTATTTTCTCATTACGGTGTACATAAACGGATATCGTTGACGTCAGAGATACGTCGTATCCAATTGCTCTTCCTTTATTTCACGGTTTAAAAACCAATTTTAGATGCAAAATTCTCTTGAGGGAATTGTATCGAGGAAACGGAATTAGATGCAGAATTAAAGAAATTAAAATCTTCTAAAACCGCATCTTAAGCAGTGTATATTTCACATACTTGTCTGTATGCTTCGCATAGCAGACCGAAATATTGTACATATCTTCAATGACACGGGAAGAAAATTTTATACGGGATACATAAAATCGCGGAAATTCTAGTTTTCCGGGGCAAAATTTATATCGTTGTAAGAAAACAAAAACATGCATACATACCGTTTCAACAACTGTGCTATCTTTCGCTATTGCTGCTGTAACTCCCTTTGTTACAGTATATGTAACAATATTTATCTTCTGCTTGCAAAATTGAAACAATATAATGTTGCCCTAACAAAATACAAACGAATACAAATATAAAGCGTCACCGGAAACGAATACGAAAAAGCAAGACACGAAGTTAACTGCATGTTCCTTTGTTTGTTTTCCGGGCTGTACATACTTTGAGGTGATCGAAAAGTGAACATCTTTGTTTTTACCCAAACGTCGAAATAAACAAAGAATATATGTTTGCGTAGACGCTGAACTGTTACGTATAATTCGGAATATATTTTGTCTGTACTTTACTCTTCCTTGCATCGGAACAAATAAAAATTGGCGTCGTGTTTTGTGGGAGTATCATTCTGTAGAAATATTTTCTTTTCTTAGAGTCGCGCATGTTTATTTTCCCTCTACGGTTACTATGAAATAAGAAATCACCAAGCCAAGAATTTTCCATTCATTTAAATTACGAGAATTTATAAAAACATTTTTCAAGAGAACTACTTGTACAAAAAAATAGATCTTAAACAATAAATCTTATGTGGCACTTTCTTTGATTGCTGACAAGAAATAACATTAAATGGACGCTCCGTGATGGACATAAACCAAAAAAATGCTCCCACTCAACTCTGGTATTGTTCGAAATCTCGGCGTCTACCTCCGCTACAAATAAGAGGACCTCTTACTATTAGGCCACGTTAAATTTCATGTTTTAGGAGGCAAGCAAAATATATAGAAGAGGAGTTAGTACACCATTTCACCACTACTCGTTGCTGGACTTATAATATCCCCTAACTCCCACATTCCGTAGATAATAGGATAGAAAAAGGGTTACCGCTTCCAATCACAAGCTCACAGCCACTAGAGGAAACTTAGTTTTAAGCGGGTGGACATACTGAAGCCGCGAAACGTGATGTATGCGTGGCGCTAATCTGGTGCTGCGAATTATAACACTGCACTAGATACTCTTTCAGTGATTTTTTAATTAAAAGGTGAACTAAAGTAAACTGCTACAAACGACTAATAAATTAAAGAAGATTAACCTTGTAATTTGACGTTGGATGCGCCTTCTTTATTTAAGCGCGCCACGTATATAAATAGCGCGTTCAAATAACCCAAAGCGAAATAAATTCTCGTGCATTCAACTAGAATTCGCTGCTAAATACGTTTATTTTTTACAACAACTGATTAGGTGTGCACAATCTTCAAATGTACGTTCTCCGGCAACTCATTGAATAACCCGTATTTAATTTGGGAAGCCATTATTTAGGCCAAATTGGATTATTCTGAACGTGATTTGTAGATTGTTGTTGGTTGAAAATATGTTTATCGATACTCCGGGATAAAAACAAGGAACCAAAGGGATAATTGTTACTCGAATATACCTAAATGGGTGTGGCTGAACAACGTTGAAGACGCGCTTATCATGCCGATTACAATAGCGTTATTTTTAACTTTACATTGTCCTAAAAAAACAACAACTAATTGCTATAAAACAGTTAATTAAAGATGTACTTGATACACAAATTTAAAGAGTGCGGTAGTTTAGAAGATAACGTAAGTTTCAAGTCGAGTAACACGTTTAAAGGTAAACATCTATAGGAACAATAGAGTACTAAATAAAGACGATACACGTTTAGGTAAGCGTAAGCAACTACAACAGTATATGTGTGATCAGCAAGTTCGTAATTGGAATATTCCAAATTATACCACTCTAAGAGCTTTCGCAGGATTATTAACAGGCAGCTTGTTTCCCTTTGACTTTATATAGCACTGTCATAGTATTCCGGTGTGCCATTGTATAATAGTTGCAAAATGTAATAACCGGAGAAGACAATTGCGTGTCAAAGTGAAGTAAATAAGTTTTCATGTAAGTACTGTTTTAAGAATTAATGGTATTATTATATTTTCAAGGAGAAATATTTATTGTTTAGAAATTAATTCCGGTAATACATTTAAAGTAACTTATGTACATTCGAGCTTCTAGCAGCATTTAAGGAAGTCAGGATATCAATACAAAGCAGTAAACATGGCATTGCCACAGCAACAAAGTAGACCGTCGCATAAAGCAGGATTAATTCTGGATCGCGTAATAATCTATTCGGAGCGAGCTCTCTGTAGCCGACTTCCGGCTGCCATAAATTGGAAGATATGCCTCTGCGAAATCAAACTATTAAACATGTCAGCAGTTAGGACATTATACTTAAATATCCTGCTTGTATTTGGATTCCATGCAAATTTCAGCAATAAACTCTCGTTGCAATTGTACTACTTGGCTGCAATGCTAGAGAAAATACATCGCTGAAGTTGTATGTTAATTCTAGCTCAGATCAAATTATGTGGTACTTTGGTAACTAGAGTAAGTTGGTAATTTTTCTCTAATTCGTACGCCATGTACTTTTCTACAAAAATAAGATAGAAGCTTCGACCGGTTAAAGCAGACAATTGTAGAATTGGATATAACAAGAATCTCAGTAGCTCCTCTAAAGATATCTAAAAGAACTACACAGTTGCAAATATTCATGTAAAGAATGTAAACAATGCATGTGCGACGTTAATTGTCGAGCCCGTTAGAGTTTGTAATATTTTCCGCATCTTAAATAAAAAATTTCAAACGCCCAAACAAAACAAAATAGATGAAATCTTCATTGTCGCTTTCTACAATCTCAGAAACCCTTTTAGCAATTTGTAGACGAGTTCCACATATGCACAATATTACGTTAGCAATTGCAAATATAAAAACCATTTAAACTAGAAACAAAACCAAAAGTAAGGAATAGAATATTGTATAGCGTGGCTCCAGCTGGTTGTTATATTTGTTACATATTAAGAAAGTTTTCACAGAAAACCACAAACAGAGAATCGCGCCAAACAAATAAGACCCAGAAAACAGATCAAGAGAGGAAGACGAAACTTTAATGCGGAGGTCGGCAATAGTTAAACTACGAAATTCCCGGAGTCCAAAGGCAAATTACTCTTCCGGTATGCGAGCGCACGGAAAATCAGAATTCCACAGCAGTCTGCCGATAGCGTGGGGATACTGGATGTCATCCGACCAACCTTTCGGCGCACAATATCTCTTTTTGTCTAAAAATAAACTCAATCGCCAAGTTTTAGTCGCAAAAAGCTCCGGTCGAGATAAAATAGCTGGGGAAGATTCGCCGGGCGCGTTTAATCAGATTCGATTTTTAACATGACTGAATGTCAGTTGACAACGTTGTAAGCCCTCCTAGTGGAATTTCCAATACATGGCGGGGACATATTTTTAATTAATTAAACATCTATACAAAGGGGTGCTGCATTTAAAGTCGAAATTTATTTTCGTCGATCAACAGGAAAAATATCAGCGGGAGAAGCGGATGTAAAAATATTTGCAGAGCTTACTCGGTTTATTAGACGGATGTTTTAGAGTCATTAATTTGTAGTATTTGTTTTTTAACTAGGTCGAACCGTCAATGTGAAGCTTTTAGCTGCAATTTGTCTCCCACGAGTACATTTTGTATAACTTTAGTAAATTGAGCTTGTATCTTGTTGTCGATCTAATCGCACGTATTTTGCGTTTGGAAATAAAAAATTACACAGTAAGTGGATGAATATCGCTGACTTAAGAGTAGGTGATAGTGTATGGCGGGCTGCGTATTTTTCGCTGTTCTAGTTTTGTTTCTTTTTATTTTAATATAAAATGAAACAAACGATTGTTAAAAAAAAGTTTCTTTTTGTATTATGTGTCTTCAAATAAACTATAGTTTGTCGATACAGAGTCCTTTATAAGTTTTATTGATTTTCTTTAAGATAACCTTTTTAACGT
>CACRWH010006963.1:0-10199 GCA_902655005.2 Marronus borbonicus | reverse complement strand
TTTGTTTTTAGTTTCGTTTGTTTCTGTAACCTTTTCATGTTTTTTACCAACCGACCGAACTTCTCTGAACGGCAGTGTATGTAATACGACCAATATGCTCATTGATCGCCTATGAATTTAGAAGCAGTATGTTAACTGCGCCACTTCGCGCAATCGTACTGCACTTAGATCCGCCGTGTTGTGTAACTTGGTCTAACCCAGAATTTTGAAACCATCAAAGATGTTCCGTACAGCTTTAATACGTGCAAATTCCGCCCTAAGATCATCCATAAATGGATCAAAACCGTTGGTGGCCGTCACGTCTAGTAGGTACATGTCAAAAGAAAGCACCGAAACAGATGAACAATTCGACAACCGATACGAGGCCTACTTCAATCGCGCCGACATCGATGGCTGGGAAATTCGCAAAGGTATGAACGACTTATGCGGGATGGATTTGGTTCCCGAGCCGAAAATCATCATCGCAGCCATGAAAGCGTGCAGAAGAGTCAACGATCATTCCTTAGCCGTGAGGTTCATCGAAGCCGTCAAAGATAAATGCGGCGGAAAGGTGAACGAGATCTATCCGTACATCATCCAAGAGATCAGACCTGCCTTGACGGAATTGGGAATCAGTACCCCCGAAGAATTAGGGTACGATAAACCTGAGCTAGCACTAGAGAATATAAATGAAGTTCATTAATTTAAATGTATCGAGTAGGTTGTAAAAAGTATTGATTGAACGCTTGGTGAGATAATAAAATAACCATGTAGTTACCGAATATGTTTTATATTTCTTTTCTTTTTCTGCTTTGTACATATTGATTATAGTGATGAATAAATTAAATAATAGTTGAATGTGGCATTTTTAAATCCGTATTTATTGTTATCTACCTTAAACCTATTGAGATATTTTCAATTTGGCTAAAAATGTAGGGAATATTGGGTTGCATAAGTTGTTGGCGGAGTGCAGTTTCCTACTTTTAGTCAATTGAACTATGAGTACTCGTCGACAGATGGCGCAAATAATCCGTACAATATAAATTTTTAGATTAAATATACAGAGGAGATCAAACTAATCGAACTTTGATTGGTTATTTGAAATAATAACGTAGGCTTCCCCAGCCAGAGTCAGATAGAATTAAACGTGTTTCGAATTCGAACCCTGTCATGGTTGGGCGAAAACTCGACGTTTCGCCCACTTCTAGACCTATTTCTTGAAATTAAACATTTTCTTTTAAAAAATTTTATTGCGTTAACGCAACGTTGGCTGTAAAGGTTATCAAAATTTTTAAATCTAGGAATATTTAATACATTAAGGATACTGGTAAAACATAATAATAATTTACTACTTACATATACATAGTGGTTCTATGGTAAAATTAAAAGCTATTTGAATGAAGCGTTTCAGTATTTCTTTGATTTTGTTAGTCTTTTCCCTGACCTTGGTATTTTTTTTTTGTGTATAATATGTGAAAAACTTAAGCGACTTGGTCTTGCATCTTCTCACTACATTCTCAATAACGTTAAGAAAAAAAGACCAGCATCACGTTTTGCCACTGATCTGGATTCGATAATTGGTCAAAGCATTATCATGCAGATCTACGACTCCCGTATATCGCTTGTATTGAGACATAATATTAGATTGGGCTATAAAAACAGATTAAGCCGTTTTGCCTTTCCTAAAGGTTCAAGAGTTTCAGAATGGCTTGCAAGGCTGACTGTTGAGTTGTTGTTCCATCCAACAATGCTTACGTTATTATCGTGCTCAAACCGACCAGCATATGTTGCACGAGGTTTCTTTTTCGTTGATTTGCAAGGTTCAAAAGCATATTTGAGAAGATTCTGTTTTCGAAGCTACTAAGGGTAATACGCTTTATGTTGTTTAGCATTTTCTAGAACGCTTAAAAGATCTTTTACAACTTGGCCCTCTAAACCCAAATTACTGTCGCTACTTCGACCATTTTTGCCGCCATATGGCATGAGTTGGGATAAATAACTGCCACTAGAACAGAGGCTCCACGAAGCGCGCACCTTTGCCTCTGATAAACATCTTTGCTGAATGCCGTCCGAAATACGGTACCATTTGCTCATTGATGGAAAAAAAATTCCAAAAATGTTTGCTTAAGCTGCCAAATAAAAGACGTAATTTAGTAAATTTATCATGATTATCATTGCACGATAGACACAGGTTCTTGTTTTATGCTGATGAAGCGTGATGATGATGAAGGTTCCGTGTAGTCGTGGCTTTCACTCTCTGCACCCCTTTGTCTTCGTCAGATGACCAGCACATGTATGTGTTTTTAAAGGAAGTTCGAATACGATAAAAATAAAATTTTCATCAAATAAAAATAAAAATTCCGATTTATTGTGTGATGAAACCACAGAATTGAGAATGGGCGGCGTCTAGACGCCGACATCGATAAATGATTTTATTAAAGACAATATTACCAACAGTGACTGCACCTCTTCATGCAATGGAAATCATCTGGTAATATTTCGCGAGCTAATCAATTGGTCAAATGAACAGGAACTACAAAAGTGTACAGTGAGATTTTTATGTTTTGTCTCCCCCCCCGACCACTCGTAACCGTGCCCTTGAATTATTCTAGGATTTGCAGGTAGATTTTATTACTTTACGATAGGTATTCCCAATAAACGCGCTCCTATGCATTTATTTGCCGAACCTAAGTACTTGGCCTTGCCACGCCGCGGAATATTTCCAAAGGGGGAGACAAAACATAAACCGTCCACTGCACATCACCAACACAAAGAGATTTATCAGCGTCGCTCAATAGCACAGTTGACGCTTATACGTAATTTCTTCTTCTGAGTTCCATCTACCTTATTACTTTCATTACTATTTACTATTACTACGACTACTACTATTACACTTCTACTTCCTATAAACAGCTGTACAACCTAACAATCGAAGGCATGCAAGCGCGGTTAGCTTTGAATGCGGGCCACATTCGGTACGTGCCTGCAATAGGCTCGAGTTGGGTCCGGGACGAACAGCGACGTCGTACGTATAAGTTTGCTTCGATCGTCGAGGACGAAGCGCGTGTTACAACAGATGAGTGATTGATTTGTTTGTTTGTTTTGTATCTTCCTTTTATTGACATTGACATTTGTCTTTCGCGTTTTAAAGTTTAAAGGAGCGAAAGCGCGCGCGGGATAGATGATGTAAATGATACAGTGGCGTATTTTGCTGGAATTTTATAATTTATAATGTGCGATGTCGATTCACTAAAGAATTTTAATAATTTTGTTTATTAAAAAAAAATTGTGTCATATTATATCTGTGAATGTTTTTCGAATTGAAATTGATGGACAATAAATTTCAATAAAGGTGAGTTAAATTTGCAACAAAATAATAGAAATAAATACAGGGAAACAATTTTTTTATTTCGGTGATAATTATAAAAATTATAGAATTTTTTTAAGTGTGAGATGTATATTTTAATAGAATTGTTAAAAATAAATACATAAAAAGCCATTGTATATACAGCGTGGTAAGCGAGGAGCAGGACAATGCGATATCTGGGGAGCGAATGAAGATTTTCAAATTCCGAAAACTTTGTTACAAATGTTGTAACGCCCTCAATCGTCCACTAGCAGCCGACTAGACAATGGTGAAGAGTGGGCGAGGTTAATAATAATAAAAGATTTAATTAATAAACCCAGCAGAAAGCATCTAATTATTAACCAATTGTGTTCATAAGATTTTAACATACAAAACGAGCACAAATTAGTATATTTAAGTATACTTTACTATAAGTATATTTACAAAAGAAAATTTAGAAACTAGTGACTTAGCTAAAGAACGAGGGCTGCGTGATTATAACGAAAATATTAATAAGTTTGCGCAAAAAAATCTATATGTTACGTTTCGTTTGGGTGCCTCTGTATAGCCTGACTATAATCTAGTTATTTTTCAGAGACTCTAAAATACGTACTTGATCACTTAAATATTAGTTACAGGGTCTTGGTTTACGTCTATTCAACAATTACAATTAAATAATTCTGTTTGTTCCTGTAGATGGTAGATAGTAGAAATTCGGCCCTCTCAAATGAAAAGAGTGTCATGGTGGAACCTCGTCTTTCCTACTTTCTGAAAGATAAATTTAGTAAATATGATGGGCATGGGAGTAGTTCGTATCTTATCTCATGGAATTTTGCCATGGCGACGTCCCAAATGTTCACACGATGAAACGCCAAATGCGGACGTTTTTCTTTCACGGCATTGTTGAAACGATCCAATAAGCTGAAATAATACTTGTTGTTGATCGTTTTGCCCTTTTTAAGGTTTTTTTTCAGGTTGGCTGATAAAGCGACTCTGACTTTCTTTTGAGCCAACTGGCCGCCAAAATTCTACCACATTTCGTCAACAGTTATGAATAGAGATGACAAAGGCAGGGGAATTATTACTTTTTTGCAGCGACTAGACAGACTCGTGTTTTGTCGACTCTCGGGGAAACCAGTAGGCAACACGAATCCTTCCTTATGAGACGAATAGACATGAGTCTGAGCTTATGAATCGACGTCAAAAATCGTTCGGATCGCGCTTTAACATCGCCGAATATTTCTTTGAAGTTGTCAATTGTGAGCAATTGCGACACCCATCTTGCCGAAAGCTTCCTTACGTTCAAACGAGTATCCTGTCAGAGGCTACTTTTGACGAAAAATAGTTATTTCGATTCTTTTAACGCAATCTCTTGCCGATATGGTGTCTCCCCTCGCATAATTGAAATGAAAACTTTATCTACGCCGGCGGATCTTAACTTTCATGCGAGGATTCTTCACGTGAAAACACAATATACCACTTTACAGCATAAAAATTTCATTTCTCACAATAAACAATATACATCCGTAGGTGCTTAATCTCCATTTCACGAGATGCTGTAAAATCGCATGTTGCTCAATCGCCGAATACATGGGCGCTAATTGTGGGCATGCCTCATTTGCATTAAATTCTTGTTCCTCTTATCTCTCGGCATCCTTCTCACATTACAACTTTATGGAAGAGTTTATTTCGAACAAATGTAAATATTATAGCGTATTTAGTACGTTACGTTTGAGGTAATCTCCACGGTATGCTGCTTTATTGCATGTATTTTTGCTTTTATCGACTGTTTCTGTTTGAGGAGTAGCTTTTGATTGTTTTACAACGGCAATTTTCTTGTTCCAGGATTGAACAGAAGTATTTGTCGGTACAAATGAAGGAACAAAAGTCCTATTATCTATGCGGGGAAAAAAGCGCACACAATAATACACAGCCGTGAGTCCGTGTTTTATTACTCGGAATGTGTGCTAGATGGGAATTTAATATTTTTTAATTATTTTTTAAATTTAATATTATTTTAATTTTATTAATCGCGCATCTTTAGAAAATACACTGCCCGACAAAAACATGGACGCGGTATCGTTTTTATTTACGAAACAAAGACATTATATATAAAATAAATGAGGGTTATTAATACTTGTTATGTAAATAGTCCATTTATAGATATTTCTGGGTATTTATTGCTTTATGAGGGGTAATTGGGATTTTCCCAGATCAAAATAGGAATTTTAAATGCGACGAAAATTTAGACCAAATTTAAAAAAATTTAGGCAAACCAAAAGGCCAGGGGCGACCGAAATCTGCGAGTGAACGGGATAAACGCATGATATTGCGGTGTGCATCCAATTCTTCTGCGTCGGCGAGAGTTATTGCAGAACAGGCGGGGGTACAAACGCACGTGCGTAATGTTCAAAGGATTTTAAAGGCGTCACCGGTAATATCACGGAAGAAAATGTTGAGAAAACCGCCACTTTCGGCGAAACACAAAGAAGCGAGGTTGAGATTTGCCGAAGAACACGTATCCTGGAAGAAACAATGGGAAAAAGTTATACTTTCCGATGAGGAACGTTTTAATTTGGACGGACCGGATGGGTACTCGCAGACTTAAACATTATCGAAAACATGTGGGGTGAATTGGCACGTCGCGTTTATTGCGGAGGCCGTCAATATTTCACGGTACAGGAACTGAAAACTTCAATAGTGACCGAATGGCAGAATATCCCTCAAAATTTTATGTTAAATTTATATAAATCTATTAATAACAGACTATTGGAAGTGATTAAGAACAATGGAGGATCTACGCATTACTGATCACTCGTTTGTTAATTTTTGTTTTACATTTGCAACAGAGCGTCTAAATTTTTGCCGCAGAAATTGTTTAAACATCGGAGTAATAATTTATTATTTAGTTCATATATTACTGGAGGAGATATTTTTAAGTTTATTTTACTTTTACGAATAAAAACTTAATTAGATATCTTGCTAGTTTCGCAAAGAAATGTTGTAACCCTTAAAACCCGTAAAACATCTTACCGCGTCTAAGTTTTTGTCAGGGAGTGTATATTCCGATATACTGGATGTTCCATAAAAAAGACTGTACTAAATGGAATACCTTGTATATCTTCACATTTAAATTGTGAAAGTAACCTGTTTCGTGGTTTTCGAATTATACCTTAGTGTTGAATGGAACATTCTGACTATTACGTCGAAATTCAAGTATTTCTAAAAAAAAATTAATTAACCTAATCCGCAATAATTTATTTACGACTAGGCTCTTAAAGGGAAATACCGTACAACTATAAAAACTTAATAAATTCGTACGTCACACGGCACCATGTAGAAAGTGCCGCTTATGCCCGGAATGAAACGTGCAAATCTCGCTCTTTAAAACCGCGTTATTTAGAATTTAACCCAATGACATAGTTGTATAAAATTTATCAGCGTATATGGAGTCAGTTGCACATGTTGGATATCTCACATCCCGCAATAGCCGCTTATTTTCTCGAATTGCTGGAGGTAATTAAGATCGAATCTACTATTATTAAAAATAAATGTTGTCCTTATGTACAAGGATAACACGCAGAAAAAAAAAAAAATCCGTGACGTGGATAATTCCACATTAAAAAAAAATAATTTCTGCAATGTCGTTGCAATTATATTAAAGCAGAATTAATTTTTCATACATCTCTTTCACGTGGACCTTACTTTATACGTCTCTTTAACATTGTGCCTTTCGTTTATAGACGCCTACTTCTAACGGCGCATTGCCGGCGGTTGCTGAACGCTTACAAATTTTCCTGCCCTATTATAGCCTTGGATATTCCGAACGTATTTCTAAGAGCCGCCTGCCAGCGGTCAGCAGTTTCTTCTTCCACCTAGCAGAATCCACATGTTGTATCCTCTGTCAGGCTTAGAATTTTCGTGTATTTCTTGAGCGTACAGTGTCCTCTTGGAAGGCTCACTATTGTTTTACCGGACTTCCTGCTTCTGTCTAATCAGAAATTGTTTGTCTCTAATCTGGAAAACCCTACCACTCTTGAGATTTCGTGTCTTTCCATTCCCGCAAGGTGCTTTGGGATTTTATCGATTCTTCTGCTCAATACTATGACGCTTTCAATTAGACTTAGTGACTTATTTTTGACCCAACCACACAAATTCCGGCTCCGACTCCAGTCTTTATATTTGAGTCGTCTGTTTGTTGAGTGTACGACTTTTATAGTTTTTATAGAATCTGTATTTAGGACCGATGACCTCATTGGGCTTATTTGTTATCGGCCCTGTCTAGAGTTCCTTCAACAGTTTCTGATGCCTTTCTTTGTATGTGTACATGTGCTTCTAGGTTGAAGATCTTTAAGATGAGTTCCAAAGCAGCTATCGGCGTGGTTTTGATGACCCATGAATCTTTGTATGCCACTTAACTGCCTTATTGCCTCGACCTGCAATGTCTTTCCGTATAAGTCTTTAATCCAACCATACCCCAAGGTGTTTCGTTTCTTTGAAAAAGAAATAATTTCCCATATATCTCTTTCATTCGGAACCTCCGTTTAACATTCTGTTTTTATTGCTCCTTTCGTTTATAGATACTTGTTTCTCTTAACGGCGCATTGTCTGACCGACAATTGCTCAACTCCTCCTCCTACGAACCTTCCTTTTCCTGTTATAAACGTCGAAACTAGACACGAGAAACTAGAAATGTGTAATAATGGATTCTACGTAAGAAATACGAAGAAGAAAGAGAAGTTATGTAGCAAGTAACAGAACAATCAATTATTTTCTCGCATTACACATTTACAGCGCATACCTTTTGTATACCAGGAATATAAATATATACGGCCTCCAAATCGACCAGCATCGAGTCTTAGACCCCCTCGGGCTGGGCGCTCTGTTGCCGTGTCTTTCGCTACGGACGTGGATTTATGATGGGGTTCAGGTCATTACTTGCTATTGAGATCGCTTCGTTTCATTGAACGAGCTCGGTTGGGAGATAATAGCCGTCTGATTGAAATAGATCGAGTTGTGATTCCGAATTCTCGATATATCAATTAGATAAAAAAATATCTTGAAGGAAATATAATCAAAAATTTTCTCTGATGATAGTAAATAGTTGATGAATTTGCAACTTTCCATAACAAAGTCGATTTTTACAAGGAACGAATAATGAAAACCTGACGCGGTTTTCACTTCCACAACTAACGAAATCATATTCGCACTTTTCTTGCACATGTTCTTTCGCGTAACTTTCGCATTACTTTAACTTTCTCTCGTTGCATGATTTATAAGCGCTACCATCGGGAAATTAGGTTTCTTACTTAGAATCGCACGAAATTCCTCAACATTGACCATTGAGACCTCTTGAACTATCTTCCTATCAAGCTCTCATCGTGTATATCTGACCATTAATTTAGAAACTCTTCCTCTGTCCAAGGTTGCTGTCAAATAAGAAATAACAACCGACGTCTTTCTCTTGCAAGGGTTTGTGGTAAGATGGTAGGTAGTCGAATGAGAAAATAAAAAATAAACCCTAGATCACAGCAGGTAAAATATGAAGGCTTGATATTAATTTATGATTTTTTTTTTTGTGTATTCTTCTTCGTAGTCTAATAATAAACGGTGTTCCATCACAGATCACAGCAAGCAGTAGATAAAAAAAAAGGTGAACATATAAAGGTAACGTGTTCCTGTGATATAATGGTTTGAAATTTTAAACGGTCTGTTACATAAATCAACCCTCGCTCGCGTAATATGTGAAGGAAAAAATAGAAATTTTTTTTTTAATGCGTTAAATAACATGGAATGAGGTTAATTATACAGAAGGTTGAGTTATTTGAGGGTTTATTTATATAAAAATTTACGCTCTTTTATCTATATTTTCTAGAATCTCATATACGAGGAAAAATTGTTTTCTGTGGCTTAGATCGAACTTGGTTTATTAATCAACTTGTTGTGTTGATTTAAATAATGTAATCTTGTGATTGTCCAGCAGCAGAAATCAAAGGGAAGTTGAATGCAATTTATAAAGACCTGACACCTTTGATGACTACCAGCAGGTACCGGTTTAATGAATTTAAACGTAGCCTTTGATGAGGAATGGCCAGGTCGCTACATTCTGGTGATTATGGACGATATGATCAATAAAATTCATGATATCGTCTTAGCAGACCGCGGGGTGAAGATTAGAGAGATTGCTAATAAGTGATACATCTTAATTGAACATGTGCAAAATATCCTTCATGAAAAATTGGATATGAGAAAGCTATCGGCGAGATGCTGACGGAATCGCGTGATAACTTCAAAGCAATGTTTGGACAAGTTTAAAGGCAATACGAGCGAGTTTCTGCGACGTTGTACAAAAATTAGTCGGCAAAATGGATTTCTCCCGGCGAACATGCACTAAAGAAGGCGAAGGCGATTCCATCAAACGGAAAAGTTATGGCAACGACATTTTGGGATTCACAAGGCGGCAGTGTATTGGAAGGATTTGGCGCTGAACTAAAGAGAAAAGAGCCCCGCTTAGCGAAAGGAAGAACTTTCTACCGTCATGGTAACTTTCCCATCCACTCATCGGCGATTGTGATAGCAAAACTAGAGGAAAGCATATCTTTCAAATAAGACAGCAAAACTACGAAATACATAAAAAATATAGATAAAAAAAGGCTAAAGAAAATATTAAATAAGCCAAAGAAGTATCATGGAAATTTTTTTTTTTAATTTGGTCGTCATCCTGACAGTCTAATCACATCCTTCTATAAGCTAATATTCTTATTTTAATAACATTTATAACACGTACACTGCCGTTCAGAGAAGTTCGGTCGGTTATTAAAAAACAGGAAAAGGTTACAGAAACAAACGAAACTAAAAACAAAATGCAATTTTA
>CACRWH010006962.1:0-10199 GCA_902655005.2 Marronus borbonicus | reverse complement strand
TTTCTTTAGCGAAAAAACCGGAAAAGAATTACCGACACACCTGGTATGTTGGCTCCGTGAAATATGAAAATCCGTAACTTCCTTGATCTTTCCAACATAATTAAGTTTTTGTAAAATGTCATCCCGATAAAGACTCAAACCTGACATCTTCCTTTGCAACACAGGCTGCCCTTCAGAATTTCTTACATTTTCGAAATGGGCTTAATAAATTAATATATTTGAAAATACAATAATACTGCCACACTCCGCACCACACAAGTTTAATAAACTTTTGGTGATAATTAAATTAATTTTTGCCTACGCCTATTCCGACTCCTTTTATTTTCTATAACCTCTGTGTAGTATTCCGTAGTTCTTCTTTTAAATCCAATCAGTGTGGTTTTTAATAATTAACTAATAAGAATAATTAGAATGATATTGAGATCGTGTCTTTTGCAATGTGTGTTAAGTAATTTATATATTCACTATGTACTGCCGTTCAGAGAAGTTCGGTCGGTTGGTAAAAAAACATGAAAAGGTTACAGAAACAAACGAAACTAAAAACAAAATGCAATTTTATTGTATGTACAGGTAAAAAAGACAAAAATAAATAAATAAAAAGTTATTCTGGCCTAATATAACATACTGAACATTATTTTTTTTTTTCATCGAAAAAACCTCCTTTGCTGTTAATCACCGCTCGAACTATTCTAAGCATTCTTTCGATAAGTTTTGTTAAAACGGATTATGGAATATTAATCCATTCATGTTGCGGAATATTCCGTAAATGTTCTTGTGAAGTTGGGCATATTTTTCGGATCCTCCTGTCCAGTTCATCCCACAACAACTCTATCGGGTTCAAATCTGGGCTTTGTGGGGGCCATGTCATTACTTTCAGGGTGTGCTGTTCTTCTTGCTCCTTTAGATAGTTCTTACACACTAACGCAGTGTGTTTTTGGTCGTTGTCATGCATGAATGTAAAGTTACGGCCTATTATACGCAATCCTGATGGCACTGCATGATTCTGGAGTATTGCAAAATAATTTTCCTTCCTCATTACACCCTGCACTCTGCATAAATCTCCTGGCCCAGCAAAGGAGAAACATCCCCACACTAACACAGAACTACGCCCTTACTTCACTGTAGGCACAATGCAGTTCGGGATCACTTTTCGGTTTTAGATCTTCGGACATAAGCTCGTCGATTTTGACCAAAAACCTCAAACTTTAACTCGTCACTCCAAAGCACGTGTTTCCAATCATCTAACGACCAATCTAGACGAGAACGGGCCCAGTGTAGCCGTTTTGCTCTGTTGCCCCGACGTAATAAGGGTTTTCGAATGGCAATGCGTCCATGAAGGTCCGCTTGTTGAAGTCGACGTTTTACCGTACTCGCCGAAACTTGTTCTTCACGGCCGCGATTGACTTCGGCTGCTATTTGTGGCGCTGTTAATTTTCAATTGCGTTTGCTTAATAATACAATTCTCAAATATTCAGCTTTTGTTGTTTTCCTAGATGCTCCGGGACGAACACGATTTGCTATAGTTCCAGTTGTCCGATATCGCTCGTCCGATATGTCATTTACTGTTGAACTTCTCATATTTATTTTTTCAGCAATTTGTCGCCCCGAATATCCTTCTTCAAACAGCGTAATAATGCGTGAACGTTTTTCTACGCTCGTAGGCTTGCCACGTGCCATTTTGAAGTAAATTTTCTTAAAACTTTCGCGCAAAAACGACAGATGCACACCAACACACGTTTAACAGTAAAATGAAGCAAATTTATATCTTTACGTCTGTGATAAATAAACAAGAATGATGCTGCGGTATATTTCCTAAATGTATTGTTCGTTAATAATCCCCAAACGACCTGTTTCAAAAGATCGGCGCTTCCGAGAAATTCTTGGAATGATAATAAAAGGGACTTTATCGTGGTCGTCGCAATATTTCCACTTTACATAAAAATTTATGGCTTTAATCCCTTAGAAAAGAGTGTATGGTTAATATTTTTCAAATTTTATGTATTAATAATTGTATACAGTGTGATATAATAGATTTTTATTATGACCGAACTTCACTGAACGGCAGTGTACCTCAGTAATTGTGATGAAGAAAACAGTTTTTCCAATATTTAAAGATTTTAAGTTAAATTTTCACACAAGTAGTAGTTAATAAGCATACCTCACGCCCATAACATGCATACTAATTTGCTAAATGTGAGAATACAAGAATTGGTTTTTTCCGATGTTTACGTTTAGAAAAAAAGAATCAATTTGAATACGACGCCAACTTCGCGAAATGACAAAGCAACATCGTAAGCAGTCTCATTTTACTTTCAAAGAAGATAACGACGAACTAGAAAAGTAAATGGTAGACTTAAGCAAGAAGGTGGTGTCAATCGCTGCAGTTGTTTTGTCTGCGCGGAGTCTAACGTGTTTATAAATATTTGATAAAATTGTCTAGACGACACGAAGGTTCTGTTTCTCATCTATAATTCAATCCTATTATTGACGTCTACGATACGTATAAACATCCCCGCTTACCCTTCGCGGAAGATGGTGCTCTACATATAGTCCAGTATCTCAGGTTATCTTTGTGGAGTTGTTTATCTAACACGGTCGGAATTATTCAAATTTCCTCGCTTGAAGGCATGCAAAACCGAGGTTGTTTTTAAAGCCGTCTGGCCTGGATTACCTTTATAAATGCTTAATGAGAAAGGAATTTAAATGTTTTCGAGAACGCCAACATCTTTCCCTGGATCTCTACCCAAGCATTAAGCTGGTAGAAATCAATTGGGTGAAGAAACAGTTGTCGAGGGCCGTGTTGTAAACTATCGTAAAAAAACATCCTATGGAACATGCCCAGTGTTGTGTTTTAACAACGAAACCAATCATATCGAACAAATACGGTAATATGAGTTGTTATTCATTCTACATCAGTGTATGTAAAAGCGAACTGCGCATTTCAATTTACTACGACGACCATATCTCCGCAGTAGGTCATGCGGAAGGTAATCGATGCTTACCTAGGACAAAGCAAGCTAGCTAGGTCAGATTTTGCGAAATGCTGGAAAGGAAAAACTGACCTAAATCGCTGTTCCATAGCTGTCGTGTGATATATTTGGGTCGGGTCGCGATAACAACGCCAAATTCAAAGGCAGCATTTTAGGTCAACGGTTAATCGATGCCCTAGACGGAATGACCCGTTTTCGAGCAAATATTTCCGCGTTTTAAAGCAGGTAACGTGGTTTTTAAACGAAGAAGAGCTATTTTTGGGATATAAAAACGGGTTTTGTTTTTATATTTAATGACCTTTTGGAGTTTTATATATACGTAAAACATTAATGCGGGTTATTTCAAATTCTCCAAAGTTGAATCGTGCGATGTTATGGCCAATTTAATCACGGAGCATAATAAATGTTGCCTTGTTTGGGGGCATATTGATTCCTCCAATATTTTTTTTTTGTAAGGAATCTAGATGTTAATCGTTTGATGCAGAATGTAACCAATTATTTAGACATTGTTTTTATAAGACCAATCGTAATGATGGCATTTGTATTTAAAAGTTAAAGCTGTAAAGTACCTTCCATAAAAGAAATTAAATAATTGCCCATATTGAATTATAAGACATTGTAAGAGGACGTGTTATTAAAGCGACGCGAGTTTGGACACATCCACAACTTAGAGAGGAAAGCCTGATTGTGCGAATGTAATAAAAGAAAAATACGGAGAAGGTCAGGCATCACTTCCCTTTTTAGATAATATTAAATAATACCTCCAAAATGGTAGAAATTAACTGCTTTTATAGAGTTATGCCTTAGCTTAAGCTACGTAAGACCAGTTGCTCTAAACAAATAAGATGCCAAGGATTATATGCAGGACATGACACCAAAAGATTTGGCAACAGAAGGAAATTGGCCCTGCCGATGAACTAGAAAGAGTACCAGTTCTTGGTAAATATTTTATGCTTGATGTGTTTGAGGATATGGCCACATACAAACATATACAAAAAAAATCAATGGGAAATAAAGAAAAACAGTCTCATTCATGAGTGTTACGACATATAATAAAAGTGCGCAGTTTACGAGTAGAAGAAGGTAATATGACGTCAATTGCTTGAAAATATACTATTTGTTGTTTTTCGTCATAAAATATAAGTGCCAATAAAAACTATTGTGTTGGTGCACAGTTAGGAAACAGCACAAATAGTTTGTCTTAGTTTAGCGGATGTCTTTTTTTCGTAAAAAAATACAACATGGAAGATTTCTCATGAAATTTATAATAAATAAGTTCTGCTTTGGTTTACGCGAGATGGAATAAATATGAATAAACAAACAATATGTGATAGCTTACTCCCACAGGGAACAATCCCAATGTGACGCGGGTTCAACCCCTGATCCAGGCTGTTCATTTGTTAATTGGGAAAAAAAGCAGTTTTCTTTTCGAAAAGAAAGTCATGTCCAAATGTCGAAATTATTTTTGTTTTAGGAAGTCATCATTAAATGATACAAGAGAGTCTTTTATAATTAAACGTACATAAACTTTCCAAAATATTATTTTTTTACAAAATAATTATTTTAGAAAAGCGTTTAAAAAAATTCAAGTAAGACCTTCTTTATCACTAGTTTTATTCAGGTGCAATGCAACGACCTCCTTCCATTAGGAAATTTTTGAAATCCACTGTATTTCTACATCTCATGCAATACCAGGAACTGTCCGTTGTTCCTATCCGCGTCTAAGTTTAGCCAATACGTATTTTTTAAAAAATATAACGTACGAGACTTTGTCCGCTTTGTGTCCCGGTCGTACAATATGCAACATTTTCCTCGGCTCGCTTGATTTGCGTCGAACGACTCGGCCATCGGCGGAAATGGTATTTTTGACCTTTTTCGCGAATATATGTACATATTGTGCGATACAAACTGGATAGTCTAATAAATCAATGACCAAGACCAGACGGTAGGTAGTTGCGGAGTTCAAGGAATTCAAATAATGTTTTCGTACTGAAAATAGCATTCAATTTCGACACAACAAGAGGCAAACAAATGGATGTTTTTAAAAATTCTACAGGAAGTTCGGTAGATAGGGAATAGCATGAATAATGTACATATTATCGATGTATTTTCGCGCTTATAAGCGTCATTTAAGGAATAATTTATGTACGAAACACTTGAGGTTCATTGCTATTTTCAGCGGAAAGTTACCACTTAAAAAAGGAAAACTATTAAGAGTTAATAGCCGGTGGTTTGAACTAGTATTTTTACATCTTCCACATTAGACCAATTTTGTGGCTACCACTGACTTCTCTACCTATGCGAAGGCAAAAAAGGCACAAAATCGTCTTTTTCTGTGAAGTTATAGGCAACATTGCAGCCTTGGCTAATAAAACGGAACACCTTAAACTTTCCAAAAATTGAATATTGAAATATTTTGCGATGGTGACTACATTATAACATTCTACATGTAAATTAATATCGCGTATAACCTCCTCGGCCTTTAATGATTGCTTGTATACGCGTTTAGGCACGTGCCCACCAAATTTTCACAATGCGCTAATGGAATATTCCATCCACATTTTCTTTCATCTGGGCACCAAATAGTGTATTTGAGGAGTGTTTGTGACCCTTGACCCTTTGTGACATGTGAACACATCCTCAACGCCATATCATAATGCTACCATCTCCAAGAATACGAGAATTCTCGTTACTTCCAGCGGTACCAAGAAGCTGAAGAAAGAACTATGGATATCAAAAGCATTATTTCTCCTTTAAAATTCGCATTATCGCGATGAGAGCTTTCAATCTAAATAGGTTTTTTCTGTTGATCTCGAATAATAATGGCCGTTTTTTTGCCTTACAACCTTGTAATTATTCATGCAGTTTGAAGCGTACTTTATCCATTCTAGCTGAAATTTGCACCACCTATCGAACTAATTTTTGTAGGCAGGTGCAAAAGAAGTTTTATTCCTATCCCCAAGAGTCTCTGAGAGAAGCTCTATTCTTTTACTTGCATAAACAAGTGATATAAACAATAAATAGGTAGTGGTAGCCAAATAAAATAGGCGTAGGGTGAAAGTACCTCCAAACTCACAGTTCAAAGGGTTGCTTTCTATCTACCTGTTATTATTTGCAGCCCGCTTTTTCTTAAAATAGATATTCATAAAACTTTTGTGAATTCTTCACCCTTTCTTTTACGACTTTTCCAAGAAATATGGGACAGTAGAGGCTGCCGATGCAGTAAACTTTGGTTGTTTAATGTGATAAACCATGAAACATGAGTGAATCGTATCTAACTGATGCCTTCCTTAGCTTTCGACGGGGTGTGTTTTGATTTTTACTGACCGGTCGAATCACCCCATCAAATTAAGGTGAACTTTAATTCTTCCTGTGAACTTGTGTTTTTGGCTCACAATAAGGTTTATGCGTATTTGGTACAAGCGATGAGCAAGGAAAAAAAAACAGACTTGTTTTGACAGTGCTTGCGTAACACGCTATTTTTAGAATTAGAAAATATATAAAAACGATAACATCGTACATCATGAACTGCAGATGCAAACGGCGTGGGATGACGAAACCGAAAAAATATCCTAAAATAAAACATGTAATTAGAATTGGAATATTGTGTTTTTAGTTTGAAAATTGGAACTATTTTCTAGGAATTCTTCAAATTACGATCATCCGATTGACTCAAGGTTGGGAAATGTATTATAATTGTGTTCGTCTGAGAGCTGGCACTATGGAGAAAATTGCAACGTCTCCTTTCTAATAAACGTGCAAATGTTATTAGACTTTAGAGCAATTAATGTTTATGTGGGATGCATGCGAAAGCGCTATTTGCATATGGAAAAAGGCCGGCAGATTGGTAATTATAGTAGTGCGGCATCGCCAATATGGAACCAGCGAATCGAAGGAGCCATTCGTTTGCACAGAAAGGGTTCTGAAGCTCTGCGCAGCCTTAAGGGACCGCAGTGCGATTTTAATGTCATGGCGGCTCTACTCTGTGTTGAGTACTAGCAGTAACTAGTGCGATGGGCAACTTAAAAATTATTACGGAAACGAGAATGGCATAGAATCGTTTTTTTTTCAAGTTTATCAGTAACGCTATCAACATTAATCAATAGAAGTGAAGCTGTCCATGTAATCCTAAACTTCGCTGAGTAGCTTTTTGGTGAATTCCACGAGATTCACTCAACGAGGTCTTCCTTTCAATGTAAAAGAAATTCCTCTAAACAAAGAAAATCTGATTCTATCAAGGGCAAAACAGTAACAAAATATCTGCTCAACAATTCTTCTTCTTCTTCCATGAAGATGAATCCTTAATCAAGTATGCCCGGTGAGGATTGGGTTAGAATCGTTACTAACTTTTTGCCAAGCTCCCTTGATTGTTCCACTAAGCGTGTCACAAGTCACATTAAACTTTTTTGCGAAAAATACCGTAAAAACTCCTATGGTCGGTTTTGATAACCCGGCCTTTCACCTATAAACAAGATTTTCTCTAATAAAGTCTATAATAAGAATAAGCGTGCAAAAACATAGATTTATTGTTCATAATAACATTTTTAATTGATCATTTACCTCTGTGGCAAATCGGTACAACATCGAAACCATATATGCATGTAATATACATGGAATCGACACCATTTCGATTCAGATATATACATCCAACGCGCTGTTGTTTATCGACCACCGCTTCGGCGAAAACACGTGCAACAAAGACATCGCTATCGCGTTAGAAAACAAGGCGCTTGAAAGACAAAGAAAATATTACACTTATGTACATGCGACGTAGCGGTCAAGTCTTTTAATTCATGTTTACGGTTTAGTCGAGCAGTAAACAACGTAATCAAATATAATAAAAACATCCTGCGGCAATAACAAGGTTGAAAATTGTAGCTTGAACGATGGCTTCTTTCTGCCTTGTACGTGTTAGACCTATTTATGTAAATATTTTGTATACGGACAATATATTTATATTAATCACGTACATATATACAAGGAATATGAGGATGTTAGGACAACTATAATTGTGGCAAATCCGATTGCAAATAGTGGCGCAAAACTTGAAACGTTTGCTATATAATAAGCTTATATATTTTTCAATAATTGTGGAATATTTATATAATAAATTTCGCCAGCTACCATGTTATGCTACACAAATTGCAACAATTATTTGAATAATTAAAACAATCCACATTAAACTACCATAAATTATGCAATGTTGCTGTAATTATTAATTATTTTTTTTAATTATTAATTATTAATAGTTGAAAGAACAAGTGAACGAAATAAGTATTCCATATTTTCTCATCTCCAACAGCTTTCGCCATTTACTGAGAAGGATTGGCCTGCCATAAAACCCACCTGCACTCGTAGGCAGGCGCATTTTGTAACTGTCATCGTTGTACGGGTGACAAATTCTGTAAACATCTGCGTGCACTAGAATAAAAATGCGATTTGCTATTCGAGACGTCGCGTCGCCAGTTTTAAACGTTTCCATTAGAATTCAATCGGCAAAATTAGGTGTTGCATCTGAGAAATTCGATCGTACTATGGAGGACACGATCGTGGCAAATTTTTACGACAAATTTTAGGATGGTAGGCGTAACTTCACTGAAAGATATGACCGATCCATTAACTTTCAGGAAGGTAGGAAGGCGGTCTTCTACATATTTAATTTTATCTATCTTAGTTACTATATACAAGCTGGAAGACCTTCTAATGAAAAAAAAAGGAAAAACGGTAACATATTACTAGATAAGAATATATCAATGTCAGTGTTGTTGGAGAAGATCTGTTCCTTGGGCACGAACAACGGTGCGCCGACAAGGCGTCACGATGTTTTATTCTGGGGCATCTCTTGGTTCTATCACGGACCAAGTTAGAGTCCCGGAGGCAAGCACTGTTCTCCGGGTGGTAAGGTAGAACGCTCTTTGGTGACAGAGTCAAGCACACTGTTTGCAAGCTTTAAGCGGTATTTAGCTCGTAAGAATTTCTTTGTGACCTCCTTGACGTGGACCTTACAGGTTAGCCTCTTGTCCAGCATCAGCCCCAAACTATGACGATGGCGACGCTATTTTCGTGAGACCGCAGCGCATTTGCTGCTGTTTATCTGAAGCTTTCATTTCGCTAATCAAGCGGTTAGAATGGGTAGATAGCGGTGTCATACCGTAAATCGCAAGTTTGGTATCTGGCGGTTTAGAGACGTCATACGTGAATAGGGTGTATAGGTTTGGGGCCGGCTCGAATGAGTCTTCGCGTCGACTTATGGCGCTCGTATTTGACCACAAAAGTCCTCGTTTCCAGTCCTCTCACCTTATAAAAGAGTTCTTCGTGTTAAATACTTCATCATACAGGAGCTTGTTTATTCGCATAAAGAATTAAAGAATAACTATGAACAAAGGCTCGAACCCATCCTGTAGCGCACACTAATATGTACGCAACCACATATTCTTACTTTTCGCAGCAGTACACCTTGGTAATTAAAAAATATGATCACGATTAATTTCTTCCTGAAGGTTCGAATTTATTGCATCGTTCAACCAGTTCCCTATTAGAATAACTATTAAGTCCTCGTATACCTTTCTGAAATTTATAGCTTAC
Source organism: Marronus borbonicus (assembly GCA_902655005.2). Taxonomy (NCBI): domain Eukaryota; kingdom Metazoa; phylum Arthropoda; class Insecta; order Coleoptera; family Scarabaeidae; genus Marronus; species Marronus borbonicus. The sequence goes on along the minus strand of CACRWH010006962.1, from coordinate 624 downwards.
GTAATAAATTTCAATGTCTTTAACGATTGTAAAACATCGTTTGAATAATACGAAAAGGCCAATATTTCACACCTTATTTTCTAAATTATCTTCCAATTTGTTGCCTTCGGTAGCGATCTGTTCGTCTTATTCTCACTTTCAATTTATTTTGATTCGATGTAATTTATTTAACAACTTCGTTGTATATTTGGTTCAAACCCAATAAAAGTCGATCGTACAAGTTACAATACGCTGTAATTCTTGTCTATTTAAACTAGCTTAATTGTCCTATTATCAGACTATTCTCGTCAGTATATGTCATATGCGTTTGTTTTATTGTATATTATTTACATGAACGGTGAACCAAAATATAAAGTTAATAAATGTTCAACGGAAACATTTTTTTCACTACGCAATTCCTGATTGAATAGGCTTAAAGTTGGAGTGTTTTCGAACATCGCCACTTAACAAATTATTCTGATGTAAATTTTTTTACTAAGGAAATGCATGATAAAGATACCTTTTCCATTACCAAAGCAATCGCAAAATTAATATCATTTGCTCGTGGGAAATAACCAAGGATAGGAGACATAATCTCCTACCAGGTGTGTCGGTAATTCCTTTCCGGTTTTTCCGGCAGATGTC
>CACRWH010006961.1:0-10208 GCA_902655005.2 Marronus borbonicus | reverse complement strand
ATTTTCTCGTTTTTTTAACATTTATTTGTGTGTCCGAACTAATATGGGCGGTAGTGTATATGTTCTTTAGTAAAAATAGTACATAATGTAGACGCCACCTCCAAGTTAAATATAAGTCATCTTCAAACAACATTAATTTTTTTCAAAATGCACCCACCCTGCGATTAACTCATTATACAGGATGTTCCAAAATCCCCTAAAACCTCAGGCACCCCTCTGTGCAATGCTTGAAGCTTTAATGGGATCTGGTTAATTGTGAATGCGGTTATTGTGAATCACTTTCGTGTACTCCTGTAGCGTGACTAACCGACCTATTTGTGTCGTTTTAAACATCGGCGCATGGTAAGTAGTAATTTCGAAGGTATTTAGAGGAAGGAGGGTATACGTCGGTACGAATGTACGAATCGGTTTTGGCGAGCCGCACACATCAATGAACTCGATTCTCCATCGTCACGTATTCGTCATCGATTCGTGAGTCCCCTACGTAATTAACTTCTGTATTTACTTATTCGGACGTGGTGTGGTAATGATGAATATTCGGCGCGAGTGTCAACGACAGCATGTCATCGCTGCGCGGCCTGAATGGTGATGATTGCGCTCGATAAGGACTAAGGAACATTGACATACTAACAAACAAAAAGAAAAATATGCGATGAGCGATGAGACGTTAAATAAAGGTAGCTAACAATAATAGAGTTAGGCTAGGATGTGCGATCTTAAGAATAGGATTACGGTAAGGAGGTTTTAAGGAGACTTATTGAGAAATAATGTTCGCCACTGCTTCGACTGTGCTTTGTCTTCAGGAGTGTATTGGTGTTAGCAAGACCCTAAAACTCCGATTTATTTCGCCTAAACTGCTTCAATTTCATACCCGTCTTCCGTCAGTGTACGACAAACACATTTTTTCAAGATCCCTACAACCTCTGCTATCTCTGTCACCTTCACGCAACAGTCGTCTAGCACTATTTGGCGAACTTTTTCTCATGTTTATGTTTGATTTTATAGAAGTACTAACATCAATTGACACAAACGACTGCTAAATAACAATTGAGCGTCCAACATGGCTAAATATCTGTCAACGCATGCGCAATTATATAACCAGAATATTTTTGACTAGTAGCGACATCTTCAGGTTGAAACTTGGAACTTTTCAGATTATCCATCTTACATAGATTAATGTAATGAGAAAATGTTATCAACTAATCGAAATTCACCTAATTTTTTTTTCTCCCTTTACAGAACGATCAACTGAAAGAAGCCCTCGAAAAGGAACGGAAGAGCATAGGCAAATACCTAACTCAAATACAACAACGACCGCATCGTTCAACGGAAAGCAGCAGCACATCTGCGGACTCGGATAAACCACCCCAATGCGCGATGACGCTGCCGGGTAGCCATCGAGACAATGCAACGACCCTCAGTTCGCAATTCCAGAAGGCGATGCACCACCTGGCTACCTGCAAGCGGAGGAAATGTTCGGTTTGCGCTTACACCAGAGCCGTTTTCGGCAATATCTCCAAAGGCCATAATAACCAGAAATATGAGTAAGTACATTTTTTGTTTTCTCGGGAAACTAGTCTTCGAAAAAGTCTCTCTTGTCTTAAGATTGGGATTTAGTAAAAAAAAAAAAATGGGATATGAAAGAAGGAAGAAGAAATTTACAAAAATTTAATTACCGTTTACATTAAAAACACTTCGCACTTCGACATCATGAGGTTTAAATCAGGAAATTCTGCAGACATCGTGCAGGTCCACCTCTTCCCACCCATCTTCCCCCAAAAGTTCCGTTCTCTAACAACTACCAAAAAGTGCCACGCTGCTGAAACGACATTCGTTGCCTTTGGTTCAAAGGAACGTCGCCTAAGAGCGCCTGCTAATCGGTAACCTGTTGTCAGGGTTTCATGGAGAGGGTCTATCACTCTCCCAGTGAAAAAAAAGAATGTTAGTAACAAAGTTGGGAGGCTTAGAAATCAGCGGCTGAAAAACAAGCAAGCTTGATGGTTGGGTGCTCGTAGCTGACTCTTCAAACCACAGCAGCACTAATTCCTATTTCGGCTGATATTCTTCCCAAATTCGTCTTCAGATTCTTCCCTACCCCTGCTAAAATCGTCTCTCCTGCCTCAGCAGTGACTTGATTGTATTAACTGAGAAAATTGTATTCTGGGCCCCTGTCACATCGATAAGTGTCGGAGGAAAATATAAAATTTTATTAATTTTTCTCTCATTTATGTTACATTCTTTGCTCCATACTTTATTATTATTTACTGCATATTATGTAGGTACTTTACTGCATATATAATTTTTTTTCTTTTATTTTATCCTTTTCCAGAAAGAAATTATTCTCGTGCTTACAAACGCCATTCCTGGAGATGAAGAATCTTATCCGACCGCCACCATCCCCCATCCACGGCGAAGGCGAGAGTCTCTCGGAATGGTTCTGCGAGTTGGGGGCCGCCGAGCAAAGCGAATGCTCTCCCTGGAGCATTCCTTCTAGCCTAGCGGAACTGGCCGCCATCAGTTATATGGACGACACCTCCGAGACGATGTCCCACAGTTTACCGAGCGAAGAATCCGATGGTAATAAGCATGTAATGCCGCCTATCGGCAGTAATAGAGGTAATGATTATATCAACCGCTGGTATACCGGAAGTATGAATATAACCATGATAGATTTGGATTCTGTGTTAAATTTTAAAATTAGTTTATGCAACATATCCGATCCCTAAAATCCCTAAAAATAAATGCCCGCATTTTGGTCCATGCATGCTGTTACTCTTCGCATTAATTCCTGATGAGTAGCATGAAGAACAGATCTTGCAGCCAAAAATATCTCGTGGTGGGTACCTAAAAGGACCGTCCATCGATCGTCAAACGTTTCAGTAAAAATATTCAATACGCCACGTGTGTTATGTGAGGGAGTCCATTTAATACTGTGATTTCCGCAGTTTTTCTTCCGGTAGATGACGTTTTAAGCCCCAGTAATAATGCACAATAATCGGGTATTTGGTAACATCACCCACTGTCATAATACGCGATCTAGGTACCAGGAGTTTGGTTCTTTTTTGTGTTTTCGTAAACGAACCAAAATCTACGCCATTTCTTTTTTTTTGCGGTACTCCCATCTATTTAATTCGTCCAAATAGCAACCTTAATTCGACGGTCGTTTAACCCCATTTGGTAAATTTTGATGGTACCGATAGTGGTTGTAGCTTTCGGCGATTCCGAACGGACGCCACTGAACGTTCTGGTATCGTCGGAAAAATTGATTCGCAACAGCACATGCTTGAACCTTTGAACAAACTGTATTATTTACAAAACGTTTCATATTTGGCAGGTTTCGGTAGTGATTCGGGATTTTCTTCGGACGCCTGCGGAGAATGCAAGAGCAACGCTACCACCCCGAAAGAAAAATTTAGCCCTAAAGCCACGTTAGACGAAGCGGACTGCGTCAAGCTGACCAGGACCAAATGGACGGCTTCTTTCAGGAAACTGATTAGTCGAATTAAGAAGTAAATCGATACGGAAGGCGTATTGTTTAATTTTCATAAGAGGAAATCCCGTGCAGGGGCTATCAGTTATAAAAGGATTGATAACTTCTGTAAATGTAATTACGAGAATCTAAGTAAGATTGGACAATAGTAAACTCCGCCGTAAAATTTTGTATGAAATCGTTTTATTGAAGGCGACATCTTCAAGAATATGCCCAGTTATAGTAAATGGAATTGAATTTCGGTGCTGGACACAATTTATGTAGGAAGAAAAAGTTAAGACGAATGAGATTTTATTGGACCGCTACCTTATCGTTTATATTTTCTATCATTCGATATTAGAATTTTATATAAATAGTTAGACAAAAAGACATTTTGGAGGAAAACAATCAGTATTTTTCTTACTAAGCTTTGCCGTTTATCTTTTTGTGAATTTTCGTGAAATAGTCATCAAACTTATTCGCTGGTACTTGTCAACGGTTACAGGTGATTTAAACTTACCACGCACGACAATTCGACATTCTCTTTGTTTCCGTTGTATAGTACAATGTACACAACATACAAAGAAAATACACAAGAAAATCGAATCGTCCAGCGCGGCCCTCTGTTACGTAATCGCACATCGCCGCTGGTAATAGTATATAATGGCCAATTTAATTTAAAAAAGTGAATTTTTTAGATTGAAGAAATCAAGTTGGTAAATTATGAAAATTCGTAATTTCCGGCGTAATTAAATACTTTTACTCTCGTCCCAGTAGAGAGTCGAACCCGACATCTCTCGTTTGTCCGGCCGGGTGTGCTAACCACTACACTACGGGAACCTCATGCTAGTTATCAAAGAATAAACGTTCCTGGCTCCTAAGATCCCCGTGGTTTAGTCGTTAGCACGCTGGTCCGGCAAACGGGAGATATCGGGGTTCGATTCCTTTGCGGGACGAGTGTTTTTTAATTCGTCGGTCTTTAACATTTCGAGGTTAGGAATTATACTCGAGTATATCTGATCGCTTAACCGTATCGAGCTTCAAATTTAGTCAATAAACTCAAATAATCTTGGCAAGTGCTGCGCTGTATGCTAAAGGCTAAAGTATAGACACTCCGCACCACAAATTCATTTTAGAACATGTTTCGGGAATTCGTAGGTTCACATTGCATGATTGACGTTGGGAATCCAGTCCGCTGCATTTATTATTTATTAAATTGATAATGGTAACAACTATAAAATCTCCAATTTTTTTAAATTAAATTAACCCCACTAAAATTTAACGCTGAATCAGCAATGTTAAATCAATGATACACTTACCGGTGGTAGATAAGTGACATCGCTCTGTACCGAATCTGAATCTCGAATCAAGACCACCATATGCTAAAAGATTGCCAAGGCCCATATTAGAATTTTCCCCGAATTGTTCAAATTTGGCACCAGTACAATTCACACAAAGATTAAAATATAACAAAAAAACGCCCTCTACATTTTTTAAATTCAAAACAAAATTTTTTCAAATTCTTCCATAGCACATGGCATAATAGCTCAAAATTTAAGATCTTCAATTCTTTCATTTGTTTTTTGTAATGTTGCTTTATAATTGTCGGTTACCAAAGTTTATACTTTCTGAAAGGGCATCTAGATCTGTTTTCTTATTTTTGTTTTAATTTTAACGAAAAGACAAGAATTTCAATGAGATTTCATCATTCGTAGGTTTTTGCAACCATTGCCCAAGTTATATTCTAGAATGAATTTAAAATCATAATGTAAGGCAACATTATAATGTTTCCCCCGCAAGATGTGATTTTAGAGCACATAATTAGTTTTTTTTGAAATAAAGCTTATGCACAAAATCCATGCATTTATTCTTTGCATTTGGAAATGGAGCATAGTAACAAAATGGCAGCCAATTGTGTAGCAATGATTCTAGATTTTAGTTATATAAATAGGAGAAAAAGTGAAATGACCGACTGACTTTCGTTCATATGTTGTTTATTTTATATTTTTTACTTTTAATCTAATAGTAAATAACTTAGTTTGTAGGGGTAGGTAGTGTTCAGGTTAAACTTGAGCTCGGGCTAATTTGGGGGAAGTCCATAAACTTTTTAATGATTTAAATTAAAGTATGTAGGTTTATTTCATGATATAGTAAACACACTTTTCTCACACTACAAACTGCCAAATAAGTATCTTCAAGATGAAATGTACAAATTTCAATATTAAATAATTAACTTTACGTTTAAGTTTATGGGACTTCCCCTAAAAGAAAACAGCAATTATTAAATTTTTGTTTATTTACAAGCATTACATTTCATTCCCCCAAGAATTAAAAAAAAAAAGAAAAAAATTGGCATCAATGTAAGTGTTCGTAAAATAACCCTGATGATGATGATGATAATAGTCTTGTAGCTATTAAGAATATAAATTAAAGAAGAAGTCCGATCCACCGTAGCCTGCTAGATTTAGAATATGTTATCCTCGATGTGTGTAATTTAAAAAATGGAATATTCTCCTATTTAATACTTGCCAACATTTTGTGTGTGTGGTAACCCCTTAGAAATGAAAAATTACCAAATCTTGAATAAAATCGATTTAAATCGTTGCCAACTTTCTAAAAAAATTATATACATATAGTTAGAGGAGATGCTTAAAACAAATATTATTAGGGGTATTTTAGCTAATATATAGGGAAATTTATAACGTAATAACGAAATTTTTATGGCAGATCTTTAATATGTTGGTAACATTGCTTCAAGTGAATAAATTCTAATTAAATAGTGAATTTAGTACAATAAATATGGCTGGTATTCATATCGAAATTATAGTGCACGCAGCTTTTAGTGAAACGCCGAAAGATTTTTTTTTATGGGAATCTTTTCGGAAATAAAATGGGTGCTTTAATACAGCAAATAGAACAAATTATAAGGTAAATCAAATTTTGTTAGTCTGTGAGAAAACATAACTATCTCTCCTTGACTAAGGTAAGCTGCATTATGAAATGAGTGAATCCTCATCTTTAAGGGAATGCTATGAATTCCAGCCTGAGATCATATAACCGTTGAGTGAAGGAATTGTAAAGAGACGCAACAAATGGGAAGAATTAGGAATAAATGTGCATCCTTTTCTATTCTCTCTCTAGACAAAAATATTTGCCGCTAAAGTGCAGCTCTCTATAGATACTTTTAATAAACCTTGAAAAATGACTCACAGGCAGCTGGTGAATACGAATAAAATAAGGAAATACATTATTTTTGTCTTTGCAGATTTAAAGAACAATTGTATCTATTAGCCGCTGGAGAAATTGTATATAGTGTGTTCCGTTTTAAGAGGCAATATAATGTATACAGGGTTTTTGAAAAATATGTGTCATTCGTGATATGTAAAATAAAACAAAAATATTAATCCGTAAATCAATTGTTTGGTAACATTAATTTATTTAACTGTAGCTGACAAAATAATTCAAATTTCTAAAACAAGAGAATTAAATAAAACAATGTAAAGAAGGGGAAGATAATTGTAAATTTGATAGATTTTTCGTGGTTAGCCAATGTGAGAAAATAGAAAAAGAGACGTGTAACGTTTCGATAACATTTATGTCATCTTCCTCAGAAACTACAATTCACAATTAAGAAGAATAAATATATTTGCAAATTATTATTTTCTTTAAATTTTGGATATAAGTTTCTTTTGTTATTTTTTTTTTGTTTATAAAATTGATTAAAAATTGTAATTAAACATTTCGCGTTATTAAATAAAAATCCTTTTCTCAAGCTGAAATTACAAAATTATTTATGTTCTTTGTTGGTTCAGAGAGGTAGGCGATTTCAAAAACGTCGCCCCATACAGGGCGTCTCAACTGGAACTACATTGATCAATAGATAAAATATACATAGGAAAATTCCGACAACTTGGTAATATGCTATGGCGTATGTGAACTATCGAACTAAAATATTTTTAATAAATTTACGCTTCCGGTTATAGCGGAAGTAGCTGTCAACATTGTGATTTTAAATAGAACATCGTACATTTTTGAATCTGTAATTCAATTGTGATAAGACGACTATGTTGCTGTTTCTAACCATATTTGAATTTTTTGAAAATTTTTGGCAGATAGACGAGTGCGTGTAAACTTTTATAGCTGTGAAGGTGTAACGTGAAAAATTGAAATTTTGCAGAACTATTAACCATGTAATATTACAACCCGAATGAATAAAGCGATATGAGGAGCATGCAACTCGGTAACTACAAAAACAGAAACTGTCGCCGAATACAGTTACACGAATAATAAAGAATTTTAAAAACTTCGGATATGTCTAGGGGAAAAAGCATGAACGTACACCGTTGATGGCAGAAAAAAACGGGTTCATCAGTGCTGTTTTGTAATGATCATGACTAACTCAGATATAGATATACAAAGTTGGATGAAATTTTAAAGTAAATTGTGCTACAATACAAATTTTTTTAAATATCTTGAACAGTATCGATTTCAGATGCGACATTTTTGTTATATTTTTTTTTAAGACAAATTCGATAAGAGAAGGGAAAATAGATATATTTAATAAATTAAGTTTTTACACTTCTTACATTTGAAAGTTTAATCGTATTTATTGGACAGCCTGTATAATGTTTTCGAATAACAGCGGCGGTGGGTGAACAGGCCGCATACATTGATTCGACTCGCTCGTATATTGCCGTTGCATAGTACAATATGCACAGTATGCAAGGAAAATACACGAGCAAGTCGAATCACTGTTAGCCGCTTGCTATTTATGTCATCGCCCACCGCCGATGAATACTACCCTATATTGTCAACAGTTCTGCAAAATTTCAATTGTCCGCATTACACACTTACAGCTATAAAAGTTCACATGCACTTGTCCATCTGTCAAAACTTTTGCAAATATTTGAAATCGATTAAGAAATAGCAACATAGTTGTATGAAACAAATCCTAAAATTCAATTAGGAATCCAAAAATTTAATAATATATAGGTGTTCCATTCGCAATAACAAAATTGACAGCTACTTCCGGTATAACCGGAAATGCGAAATTATTTATCAAATTTTTGGTTCAATAGTACATACAGGTTATTGCATATTGCAAAGTTATTCAACGTATTGTATACCGTTGCATATATCGATCAATGCACTTGCCGGTGAGACAGGCTGTATATATAATGCTTAGGTACTAATGAGAAGAAGGATTGCCCGTTCTATCTAATTTCGAAAAAGAATATTTTAGCTACTCCGGATAAAACAATATCCAATATCCGTATAATCGCGATTAGGAAAACCTACTTGCCTCGCTGTATCTCACAGGATCTGCGGTTTTACTTAATAATTTACGTTTATTATTTATTAGAATGTCTGTTGGCTTAAAATGTTTCTCGCAGATTAATTTGTGTCTTAATTTATCAATATCCATCATTACAATATTAATATTGCCGCAATTTCGCATCCATTCTTTCCCTCTATTCCCATCTACATCACAGGAAATTTGAAAAAACTTATATTCTTATCTTTTTTTATTATTTTTGAATTTACATAAACGCACATAATTCGGGGTAGTCATCTTTCTGGAATTGCCAAATTAAACGCGATCGATGTTACTGCTACGCTGGCTCAAGAGAGACTGAACGAGCCCATTTTTATGGGATTCGAAAATCTCGGTTCCCATTCGACTTGATGCGCCATCTACATACCGAACGCTGTTTTGGTTCCCCTTATCCTTGTACGGTTGCATCTCTTTACAATCCCTGCAATCAACGATATAACGATATACGGCATCTAATGGTTCAAATTTAATCTCGGATTAAGTTAATCTGTCCGGTAGTCTCTTCATTTAATTGATGACTACAATTGTTGTCGCTTTTAGCTTAATTCTAACTTAAATAATGACAAAATAAGGAGATTCCTAGGGTGCCAAAAGGGGTTTTTTAATAATATTTAACTAATAGAAAAAATGCGGTTATAGGGGGTAAAATCAAATAATTAGAGGGGAGCACACTTAAGTCTCACTTTTTTAATTATATCCTAGAAAAGTGTATACATTATATATTCTAAATTTTTGACGAACTGTTATTCTTGTTACTATTATATTTTATGTGTGAATATACGTATGTTTATATTCGTCGAATCATATAATTTTTTTTCTATATGTATTTACGATTATTATAAATTATTTTGTTGATCGAAGGAAATCAAATGATGTTATCTTAAGTAATAATTAACTAATTATAATATCAAGCTAAAAAATGTACTTAAAATATGCCTTTCTTATTTGTAAAAATATTTTTTAAATTAATTGTATTGATGTGTTTATTTTTGTAACTTCATGTTGTGCTTTTAATCGCTCACAACAGAAAAACTGGATATATTCATAGATGACTTGTAGATTTAACGAACTTTCATAACAATCATTTCTGCCTGTGTTATATTGTTTCGCAATCAATGAAATTAACATTCCATGCTTATTGTATTCGTAAAACCTTCTACGGTGTTAACAAATTCTTCTGATGTTTGAAACGGCCAAAAGCAAAAGGACACATATCAATTTTATTATTGTATTATTATTTTGCCGGAAAATAAGTTTACTTATTTCGCAATGTGATAAATATATATGATTTCGTAAAAAGTGATTGCGTTTTATTCATCCAAATGCGTAATGAGGAGCTTCGAGAGCTTCGGAATGTTTTCGGCCGAGCACGTGGATGGTAAATAATTTCGCAACGTGGTCCTG
>CACRWH010006960.1:0-10218 GCA_902655005.2 Marronus borbonicus | reverse complement strand
GTTGTTAGTTGGAGAGATATAGGAAAATTAATAAAATGACGGAAAAAATTCGTAAGGCGTAACCCCTTTGAAAATTCGGACGATTTGAAAAGTTGTAAAATATTAATTTTGATGATGGTCTCCTATGCAGTTTGACCTGCTGATTACAGGGATGACGCCCATTTTGCGGTATCTTCAATGGTTTTTGAGATATTTGAGTTTGAATGTCATTATTTTGGTAAAGGAGTGGTTGCAATACGAATATGAGAACTTGTACAATTTGGAGGTATGGTAGAAAGCAATATTTAAGACGATTGTGCGTCTTAAATATTGCTTTTTGTTATAATATCCGAATCTTTGGGGCGTAGAAATAAGAAAATTATTTTTTTTTACACAAAAGTCTGAAATACTGCTTTCTACCTCTTCTGCCTTCTACCTTCTTGTACAACTGCATAGTTGATTCAGTAATTTTAAAGGAAATTTTGAAATTATATATTTTTTTTATAAGGGAAGTAGGTAAACTCCCCTGGGACCCTTTGTAAGTCAATGGTGGTGGTAGAATCATATATAAATATGTTTTTATGTATGTCGAATTTGTATGTCATATATCTAGGACGTCTCCAGATATGAAATCTTCTGCGAAAGGGCTTTAAATTAATTATTTCGTAAGGCAACTGTATTTTAGTGGTAGGGCGACATATGAATGCAAATTATATGATATGATTTTTCTATTTCTCTGTACTATGGCCACCACTGGACGTTCGGGTATCATTCGAAAAACTAGCTGTTATTTTTAGCAGCTTTTTTCAGATCGGTACTTGTTTTCTTCTATCTGTTTTAATTTATTAATGTTTATATCCGTAAATAGTTGTTAAATAGAAAAAGGTTTCAGATAAAAGGTATTTGTTTTTTCGTGAATAATAATGTACTTATTAAAAATATATCTTCTACATTTCTAACATTTCTAAAATTAAAAGTAGATGATAAAATCTTTATCTATATTTTATATTATATATGTAAATGATAATCCCGCCAATTACTAATTTCAGGTAGGTTCAAAAAAATATTTAACAAACGCATTAGATTTGTGAATGTTAAAACCGTCTTTGCCGGATGCCGTGAGATTTTTTTATGAAATCCTGAAATCTCACAAATTATGAGTGATCGTCATTGGTGATTACAAAAGTTCTAACTTGCACAGCATTTTTTAAATTTCGCGGATTATTAATAAAGGGAAATTTAGAAAATGCTGTGTAGGAAGAGGGTTCAAATTTTTCTTCTTCTTCTTGGCGCATGCTTCCTGCTCTAGGGACGACGTTAAATAATTACGTCAAGTGCTAAACTCCCTGTCGTTGCCTCTGTCTTCACTACCTTTTTAAAAGATTTAAAAATACCAGATAAAATAATACACGATTTCGTATTACTTTATTTTTCGAATTTAAACTCTATTTACTTAATGGTGATTTCACGCATGCGTCGTGAAAAAAATTTTTAAGTTTCGTAACGGTATATTACTTAACCTGTGCCAGTACATCCCAGAAATCATTTTGGTAGCAGAAGTAACGCAGTTTATAAAAATCTTGTTGTGATTAGATTTTTGCGTAGGGTTCAATCAGGGTTGCTGAACACTGTCCCTCAGGTAAGATGCTTTATTTATTTGTAGAAATTTGATTGACTAGTTAATATATAAATATATTCCATTTACTCGTATTATTATCACAATGCACTTATATCAAAATGATGTGTTTCTTATTCTGCAAATTGTAAGTATAAACAAAATTCTGTTGCTTGGCAAATCAAAGGTAAATAATACCATTCTTAGCTAATATGTTTCATATATGTACAGTCACTTTGAAAAAAAAGTTTCCATCTGATTTATAATATATTATGTTATTTCATTTTTTTTTTCAATTTTTTCAATTTGGCAAAGTTGCTAAATGTGTTTCTTATGAACCTGAAGAGAAAATGAACCTGTGATAAATGGTGCTCGATTTTTCTTTCAATCAAAGACCCTCATTTTCTTTTTTTACCTCTAGCACCTTTATTTGATCTTGCAGAGAAAAACAAAATTATTTATTTATAGTTGTGTCCAGAACGATAACAGGCTCATCGTACAATTTTTCTAGATGTTAATAGAGGTTTGGTCAAGAATGAACCGTCTACTAAGCCGCGTAACGTTTGTGAAATAGTGAAATGTTTGAATGTCCAGAGAGATTTCATAACTTAAATTCTTGAAAAAGCAAGCACTACAGAATTTTAGCACCGGTCTTACATTCAAATAATTTTTAGAAAAATTACGCCACAACAAAATTGAACTGATTAGCTGTTCGACAGACGATATTTATAGAAGTAGCTTTTCAGGAGAAAAGTATATCTGTTTCCTGATTTCCTGTATTTGGCTTCTGCGCAAGTGTCATCCAATTTTAGTCGTACTCTAACAATTTAGAGTCAAAGTCATTCTTTAATTGATCGTTTTTCTATAATAGTACGGATGGTAACCCTCCAATTTTAATTTTCAAATAATATACGAGGATAGTTCAAGAAGTCCTTAGAAGTTCTAAGAGATGGCACTCGCAGTATCGAAAATAGTTTGTTTTTAGTAAGTCTCAGTTATATACATCACACATTTTTATTGTCGATTTAAGGAAAGATTTGTTGTTTATATGAAAAAATGGAAAAAAATTGATTTCGAGAGTTTACCACCGAAAGAGATCAAAGCTGAGTTGAATGATGTTTACGACACATTTGCTCCTGTATTACCTACTGCTTACAATTGGGTAAATGAGTTTAAACGCGACCGTACATCCACAAAGGATGGACATCGTTTAGGATATCCAGTGGAAATGACTACTCCCGAAATGATTGACAAAATCCACGAGTCAAAGTGCGCGAAATAGTTGTGGCCATAGGCATATCGCAAGGTACAATGTTTTCAACTTTTCAACGAAAAATTGGGTCTCGCAAGGTACGTTTGCTTTCAGTGGAGAATAAACGCAATCATGTGGTCGACTCAGGTTGGTTTAACGCTTTTCCGTCGCAATCCTGACAAGTCTCTTCGTCGATACATAACTATGGACGAAACATGGGTACACTATTACACTCTGAAGACAAAGGGACGGTCAAAATAATGGGTTTTTGAAGCCGAGCGAGCTCCAAAGACAGCGAAATCGCCCGGCCTCGGTTTTTTGGGATCCACGCAGAATCGAGAAGAAACGTCCTCATTTAAAAAAGAAAAAGATCGTCTTTCATCAAGACGTTGCGTGGGTGCACACCTACGCAGTTTCGATGGTCAAAATTATGGAATTAAAGTTCGAACTAGTGCAATGTCCACCGTATTTACCGGATTTGACCCCTGTGACCTATTTTTATCTCCAAATTTGAAAAAATGGCTCGACGGGCAACAGTACGCGCCGAACGAGAAAGTCATCGCCTAAACAGATACCTATTTTGGGGCCTTTCCGATATCCTACTTTTTGGGGAGCTTAAAAAAGCTGGAGAAACGCTTGAAAAAGTGTAGAGAGTTAAATGGAGATTATGTTGAAAAGTAAATAAAAATCTACAGAAAATACTTTATTTTTCTTTTTCTAAGGACTTATTGAACTACCCTCGTAACACCTTTGGTTTCTACTGCCTGTAACAACAGGTTTCTCTAAATTTGAAAATATTTTGTTCAAGCAAATTTAGACTATATTTAGACTATTCTGCCATTTGGTTTCGAAGCTACAGTTTTAATACTATAGTAATAAAAACATATGAAATAGAACCACCTACTGGCAAAATAAAAACTATAGGAAAATAAAGCTCTTCTCGTCTGATTAAAATTTATTATAGCTTTATCAGAAACATTTATTATTACATTAATGTAATACAGAATAAAAATACTTTATCTCTCGAAGTATTACTTGAGTCTCATATTTTCTGTAGTAATGGTAGTTTTGGAACACTATAAGTAATACGAAACGTATCTGCAAACTTACTCTAAGGTTATGCTGAAAGAACTACGTACGTGATTACCAATCATTGAGCAATTGTTACAATTAAGATTAAGATAAGATTAACTACGGCTTCGAACCGCTTTTTTCTTGCATCTGGATCTTATTCCTTCCTTTATAATAACTATGCTGCATGAACTCATAAGATAATATAAATTATAATTAATACTGACTTAAAGGTATAATAATCAAGAATAATATACAGGGGTTAGCAAAAGTAACAAAACTTGTTTAACTGGTTATTTTCTAATTTTTCACCATTTGTGAACTTTTTTAAAAAGTTTTTACGGTAAAAATAGGTTTTCTTTTATGGCAACGGTAACATATTTTGGGCAGGCTTGACATTTCTTAATATGAATGTGTGTGGGATTGAATAACAAAAATATAAAATATTTAAAAATATTTGAATATTGAATTCCACTCGTTCTTAGCGTTATCATATACATATACATGGCAGCAAAACATTGTTGGCCTTAACCAATTGTTTATGTTTTGAATGAATCTAGTTAGATAGAACATGTGTCGAAGAATTATTGACGTATCTCTATAAAATTGCACCGCAAAAGTGATTATTTTAGTTTGTGTGAAAATGGTAAAATTAACTACAACTAGAAAATCGAGATGCTAATGACGGTTGGATATGGTGACAGGCGAACTCTTATAGCCCAATCAATGAGATTTGTTGCTCAATTTGGAAATTTGATCGATGTTAAGCATATTCTTAAAGCCAGCTGCCACAAATCAGTCGCCAATGAAGATTGATCTCTTAATGTGTGGGCCGACATTGTTGGGCGACAAACCATGGGTTTAGAAAACACCTTAGCGGAGACGGTTACTTAAACTTATTGCATAACCGCATAGTACCAGACATTTTGAATGTCGTTAAGTTAGCCGTTGGATTTCTGATGAAAATTGGATGTGCACTATAAGCCATGTCACCTAATAGGTTTCAAAATATATCTAGGTTACTGTACAGGTATTTCAATTTGAATATTATTTTTTTTCTATCCTTATAGTAGTACATATCCATATTAAGAAACTTATGAGATTCTAAATCTACAAAAAAAATTGTTACCATAATAAGTCTTTGGAAGAGAAATCACAAGTGGTGGAAAATAATAGAAAATACCTTGCCAAACAATTTTTATTAACGTTGTTTTTTCTAAAGATTATATTTACAAATACATTAGACTAGTGCGTTACTCCTGCTGAACCCAATAATTTATGAAACAAAACATACGAAGGTATGTGAAGGAAAAAGTATACAAGATTCTTTTGCATCTTTCTTTAAAATTGGAAACAATTAACCTGTAATTATTAAAATATCTTCCAACGTATTTTCACTGAAATTATTTGTAATTGTCTTGTAAAATAACTTCTTAAACCAAGAATTGTAATTTTGTATAAACGAGGATGTGTATATTTATCTTTTTCTTAAAATGTGTCTATGTATATTGCAAATTCTTTGATTATTAAAAAATCATCTAAATCGTCTATCGTTACATCGGACGTTTCAATAGACCACTGTGCGTAATTGAAATTGATTTCTCAAAAAATTGTAATGTGCTCCAAATATTTTTCCACTTTTACGCAGCTAACACGAATTGCGATAGGTACCCCACGAATGCAGAAACAACGACAGGTTAACGCGCGTATTTGAGCATGTATCGAACCGAAATAAACCGATATATTTTTTTTCGGTTCAGCTCCAGTTTTCGTTCCGACGTAAGTACTAGTTTTCTTTTTTGTTAAGCTCCAGTTCGAAGCCCTAAAAATAATTATTATAGAAAAGTATCCTATTCAATCATTTAGGTAAGGGTGAGCAAAAATAATTTTTAATTGTTTTCCTAATGGGTAGAATATGTAATCCTCCTGTAATACTACATCTACTAATAGAACGTTTGGATTATTCACAATATCTTCAGACTTCTTAGAATTATTCTGCTTCATTTAATATCAGCACGTAGTATACCTAACATAGGTATAATTTATTTGTTCAGTTTTTTTTAATACCTACGAATTATGGAATATTAAAAATATTTTTATACATTTCATCAGACAAGTTCACAAAAATAATTCCTAATAATAAAATAATGTACGTCATCGGTTATAAAGCAACTTGATTTACTTACATAAGGTATGGTACTTTTTTTGGCACAACAGTTTTCCAGCAAGAGACTATAATATTCAAATATTACCTATCTAGGTACTGTTTATCTTTCTTTCCAGCAGTATCTTCAGGAAAACAATTGTTCTACACCTGACTGTTACTCAAACAATTATAATAGCTCTGCGTTGTTTATATTCAAATTTCTCTTGCTGAATTGAAGTGTATGTACACAAAGAATCCATCTAGCGCACTGGCGGAAGATAATACCTTCGCCGAGCAATTTCAAGAAAAACTTTCAAATAAAAAATATTCGTAAGCAAGTTCCGCACCACTTTTATACCTTTTATGTTCAAATATGCAGGGTCAGCTTCCTCTGTACACGATAAGAACAAACACCCGGTATCTCATTAGTTCGATGCTTCTCTTTAATTCATGTCGACTTTCTTGAATATTCTCCATACACATCTCATTTCTTGAGATAATTGCAGTCGTCAGTTTTATGTTCCAAGAAGATAGCGCCTCGTGTTCAACCAAATGATCTTTAGTAAGATAGTTTGCAGGATTTACTCGCAATACTCTATGTATTTTAGAAAAAAAAATAATCTACGTACCCTCATATTTGAGAAGTGCTCATGCAAAACTAGACATGTCACTTTTGGTCAAAATTCGTTTTAATACGGTTCATGATCACTTCTATCGCCTACAGTGCTCAGAATTGTTTAAAGTCAATTCTGCCCCTACTGCTTGTCATATAAGTTGCACAATCGTAACTGCAGTGCCGTTGAAAGAAACAGTTTTTCGCAACACTATTTTATGTTGACATGTTTCATCTTGTATCAACGCTCCTCATTTGATTTACTAAGAAACGACACATTTTAGGTATTGAGAAATGTTTTTAAAAAAATAATCCGGAATAGATTTTCTATCAGATTCTGGAAAAATATACAACTCTTTCTCTAAATTATTCGGGGAAGGAATTATCTTTCACCCACGCACTACGCGGACCCGTC
Organism: Marronus borbonicus; assembly: GCA_902655005.2. Classification (NCBI taxonomy): domain Eukaryota; kingdom Metazoa; phylum Arthropoda; class Insecta; order Coleoptera; family Scarabaeidae; genus Marronus; species Marronus borbonicus. Next base: position 3,127 of record CACRWH010006960.1, on the reverse strand, counting down.
GTATAATAACACTATCATACACAAATAAATTTGCATACGATTTGAGCAAATAAATAAAATATATTGCACAAATTAATAGGTGCCAATAACAAGGATTAAATCGAAATGTAAATTTGGCAACGCTTTTTGGCACAGTTTCTAAGTCACTTTCATTTCTCAAAATATTTGCCCTTAAACTTAGGAAGTAATTACTAGACACGTACATATTTATAAAGGACATGAATTATGATGAATTTGGCACATTCAGTCTATTTATATATACATCAGCAGGAACTTCAAATAAAATCCGATCGGTACTGAAACCCACTCGCGTTTGAATTTTAGAAGGCTATCACTCGATTAATCGATAACTCGTCGAACGTGAAATATCAGACCTTTGACCAACTCCCTTAACATTCGTAAGTTCCATTTTATCAGAAAAGCATTTTAAAAGAACTTTCGCGAAATTTCTAAAGTATTCGTAAATATTTATCACAGCTATTTTTAATTGACATCTAACGAATCGTATGTAACGAAAAAAGATGTCCTTTAAGCAGAAAACTAATTATTGCATTCGCGTACATTTAACGATATAACGACGATAAACAAAATTATAATTATTGATATGTCTGTACGTTCCGTTCAGAACCATTTTGGTAAGTATCACCAAGAATTACTTTTTTTTTGATTATAACATTACCGGATACAACTAATAAGGTTTGGACAAGTCTGATATTTCATTTTTATTGTAAAATATCACTATCTTAAAATTTTAGTGTTTTATGAATTCATCATAACAGTAGATCTTCTACTGTACCCCCTTCTTGTAACTGCAGCTCCTTGTGCTTCGCATTCTTTACGTACTCTGCTAATTATATCCGCAACTAATTTCTCTTCTTTTTCTCTTTGCTCCTCCCAATCCGCGCTTTTAATTTCCTTTTTCCTACTGGGTTTTGGATATTCTACGGTCTCCACTACCTCTTCCTTAATGCTTATGTTCAGTTCCTCATGTTGTTCCATATTATCGGAATGTCTCGCACTTATGTGACCAGTGTATCCTCTTCTGCTTTTGAAAAAAACGTTACAATGGGTACATTTGAACAGCGGGGCGGGATATACCATATTATTGACGTGTAATTTATACTTATGTCTATACCAATGTGTTCTACTCGCTACAACTTCGCCACACAATTTACAAACTACACTTCCATCATGCCTCGTCAAATACTCTAGAAGTTCGTTTTTCTTCTTGTCGTAATTGTCATTCTCCTGCGAATTTGAAAATATTGAATTGTTTTCATCGGTCAAAAAATGTACCCCGGTTGATTCTTCCATATTCTTTTCGTAATTGTGATCGTCATGCTCCTCATAGGCTTCCATAAGCATACTACGAGCAACTTCCGTTGATATTATAACCGTTTCTTGATGCTTCATCGGCAGAACTTCGACGGTAATGTCATCAGGAAGGTTGGAGTGGTTTTGATTATTTTCTTGGTAATCATATTGGTCCTCTGGAAAGAAATAAAACCGTAAATATCAATTCTATAGTTGTTGTTTGACAAGATTAAATGAAACACATTATAAGATTATAAATTGTGTAGAAAATGAAAACAAAGATATAACGTGTATTTCTGGCTGCATAACAATTAATGGACTTATTTCACTAGTTCTTACTTATTGTCGGTGTTTAATTCCTGTTATGCGCTTTTTATTCCATTTTTGAATTTAATCAAATATACCTATGCCGCGAGATTTATACACATGCACTACGGTTCATAAGTACTAGGACAATCCCTGTTGTTGTACAACTTATACAACGTTAGGTGAGGACTGCGGAGGATTGCAGTAAAGTTTTATGGACCGACGAATCACACGAATCAAATGTTGAGCTTTTTGGTTCACGATAGAATATCTGTAGGAATATGTACAAGAGAACATGTACTGTTGCTTCAGTTAAGCGCAGCGAAGGACATCAGAGAAGAACAGTATCTGCACATTTTAAAAAACAACGCTTTACCTTCAAGAAGGAAACATGGAATTTTATTTTTCAACCTCTAAATCTGTAAAGAATGTTTGCAACATTTGTAAGCAAAAGGGCTTTCGAATGTTATGGATTTAAATTATATCAAGTTATTGTGGGAGAAACTAGACCAGGAAGTGCTAACATTAGCCGCTGTGTATATGTCAATAATAATATGTATTTGCTTTCGCACTACTGTTTTTAACGGTTTCCGCAATAATCGAGGGAGCTCAAATACTTATGAACGGCAGTATATGGTGATTATCAGTGCATAACATAAAATTACTCATAACTTCATAGGTTGATTGTCTACACTGTGGCACTATTTTAATAGAAATTAAAACAGAACTGCAGAAAACTTGAGTTTCCAAGTGTTTCTTATATTTTAAGTTGGATTGAATCCTTTGGTGGAGAACTAGTGACACCTCACTATAGAGTATAGTATACTGTATAGAGACAAAATGTTGACTCGATATGGGGATATTTGATAAAAAGAGCATGTGCAATCCAGGAACGATACAAATAAATCATTTAACGAATAACTTCCAATGAACAGAAGTACAGAATTTATGAACATATTTTTTTAATATCTATTTTCAAAGTATCAAAACTAAATATATATTAGAATTTCATACATTTTTTATAAAACAATTCAATGCCTGTTTATCATTATTTTTTCCCCAAAATACTTCGCTTTAGAATCAGATGATAGTAAAGTTTTGAATTTAAAATTAATCCTTGAATTTAAATTATATTATTAAATATTCACATATGAGTAATGATGGCAAGGGCTGGGGGTTGATATACCTTACAACACAAAAGTATCGGCACACTCCACCCCACTCAATTAATCCGGGGCAGCTGTTTTGAGGATACATCGATCCTCATTTTCAACCGTAGACTCTCGATAAACATATTATTTACTAGTACCTACTTTTGTTGCTTACACACCTCAAATCTTTGACATGCGAAAAATACGGAGAAATAGACGAAAAGGGCTCTTGTCATTGCAGCACAAAATATAAAACATGTGTCTTGCCCTAATAAATCAAACAGAACTGAGAATGGCAACTGTCCATTCTCTCTATTCATCAAATTGGTGTTGCTTTTTATGTAAATAGTTTCGTC
>CACRWH010006959.1:0-10222 GCA_902655005.2 Marronus borbonicus | reverse complement strand
ACCAATGAGCAGAAGATCGATCCCCTATCCTGTATCTCCAATAATAATCGAAATTCTCATAATGAGGGCCAAAAATGAATCAACCTAGATGGAGAAGTTATGAAGTAGATTATTATTACAATGTTTTTGCAAGCGCCATTGGGGGCTGCTGGAATGGGTGGAGTAGATAATGCTGCTTTTATTGCGCAATAATTACGAAGAAGTTAATTTGTTGTTATTGTTAAAATGTTAAACGGTTAATATTGTCGCTGTATCTCACAGGAACTGCGCTTTTACTTACACTACCCGCCAAAACATAGACGCGGTATCGTGTCTATTTACGAAACAAAGTTTATAGAAATTATATAAAATGTAAATGGGGGTTATTAATACTTGTTATGTAAATAGTCCATTTATAGATATTTCTTGGTATTTATTGCTTTATGAGGGGTATTGAGATTTTCCCAGATCAAAATAGGAATTTTAAATGCGACGAAAATTTAGACCTTGCGCATTTATTACATTAATATAAGCAAAAATGGTTTAATTTGATACTTCTCTTTATATGCAGCGGTTGTGCTGGTAAAGTGTACACATTTCACCACCAGAAATTATATTTTATAAAGTGTTTGCAATACGGGTAGAAAAAAGCAATTATCCTTGATAGGAAGGGGTAAAGTTCTAGCCTGGCACCAGGATGGTGTCAGTAAGAAGGAAATTGCTCGTCGGTTACGAAGAAGCGATCATTCCGTTAGAGATTTCCTAAAAGATCCGGAAAATTACGGCAAACCAAAAGGCCAGGGGCGACCGAAAGCTGTAAGTGAGCGGGATAAACGTATGATATTGCGGTGTGCATCCAATTCTTCTGCGTCGGCGAGAGTTATTGCGGAGCAGGCGGGGGTACAAACGCACGTGCGTAATGTTCAAAGGATTTTAAAGGCGTCACCGGTAATATCACGGAAGAAAATGTTGAGGAAACCGCCACTTTCGGCGAAACACAAAGAAGCGAGGTTGAGATTTGCTGAAGAACACGTATCCTGGAAGAAACAATGGGAAAAAGTCATATTTTCCGATGAGAAACGTTGTAATTTGGACGGACCGGATGGGTACTCGCATTATTATCATGATCCGAGAAAGGAAGCAAAAGTGAAAATGACCAGACAATTAGGGGGTGGATCTGCGATGATATGGGCAGCGATTGGATTTCGCGATAAAAGTGTTTTGCACCAACAAAATGACATCTGTGACGCATAAAGACTTATTGCGTGACAATCTTCTACGTTTTGGAAACCAATGGGCCGGGCGCAATTTTGTTTTTCGGCAAGATAACGCGCCAATTCATAAAGCAAAAACCATTACTGAATGGTTTAAAGAGAAAAAGATTAAAACTTTACAGCGGCCGGCCCGGTCACCAGACTTAAACATTATTGGAAACATGCGGGGTGAATTGGCACGTCGCGTTCATGGCGGAGGCCGTCAATATTTCACGGTACAGGAACTGAAAACTTCAATAGCGACTGAATGGCAGAATATCCCTCAAAATTACGTGTTAAATTTATATAAACCTATTAATAACAGACTATTGGAAGTGATTAAGAACAATGGAAGATCTACGCATTACTGATCGCTCATTTGTTGATTTTTCTTTTACATTTGCAACAGAGCGTCTAAATTTTCGTCGCAGAAATTGTTTAAACGTTGGAGTAATAATTTATTATTTAGTTCATATATTACTAGAGGTGAACATTTATTTGTGTTTCCGAACTAATATGGACGGTAGTGTACATTACAGCGTTAGGACCCGCGACTGCTAGGCAAGCATGCAATACCTAAGCTGTCGAGAATTCAGCGACTGGCATGCAGATTGAAAATTCCATTCGCGCACATCCAGAAAGGATCAATGGAGTTTGGTATAGAGATGGTCATATTGAGATAACAGCGACACTATTTAGACAATTAGGAAGATCAGTAATGAAAGTTGCTTTGTTGCTGAAGAATAACAGTACTCCATAAAAAAGGACCGTCTTTTATCCAGGAGAATTCCAGAATCTATTACGTCATATAAAAACATAATTTTATAATAAACTAGCGCTGCACACCTAACGCTCGCCGAATCACAGCAATTGTTGTATTTATACCTATCTTAGCCGACCATAATAAAAACGGTACATTCCATCATCGTACAGCATTAAAAACGCATTTTCGCAGAGGTGTAATATGGTAACATCAAGCTCAAGCTCATGCAGAACGGAGCAGCTACGTGCGACGAGCATACAATCGCAACATCAGATATTACATTTTGAAAAAAAATGGAAAGGTAATAGGATTATAATGGCACGGTTATTTTCTGAATACGCTTGCCGTGTTTTATTACAGTTGCGGATAATGAATTCATTCTTTCTTTCTATTGCGGCTAACTGCAATGGCGTACGCCGAATTGAAGACGCGCACAAAGTAATTGAAATGTGGTGTTTACACCGGTTCTCTGTTGCATAATTTGAGAAAACAATAAATGCGCGAAGGAATAAATTTTAGATAACGTTATATAACGACCGTGTAAAATTAAATTTAGTGAACATGATTCGGAATCGTCTGACCTTTATGGAAGGCCGAATACGTCCGCGCATGTATCTTTATACAGAACTTCCTTTGTATGCGCTAAAAAAATTTGAACGTGTTACAATGTGAGCAAGTTAAATGAGGTTCTTTAACAACCAATGCTGATGAACCAGTTAACTTAATAATAAAAGATAGCAAAGCGGAGACAATGGAAGATCTGCTTCTGTTTGAAATCTGAAATATTTAAAAAATAAAAATTTGAAAACAAAACAAATTTGTACTTCGAAGAAGACTGATCAAAATTAACGAGCAATCGAGCGTGACGGGTCGAATGAGCTGTGGCCGACTTATTCTAAAAACGAGCTCGTGGACGGGCAGGTCGTGGTGAGAATAAGCCAAGTTAATAGAAGAGACATAATTAGTATTTCCAAAATAATGGCTTTTATTTATTTTATTTATTGTGTCAGAAATAAGCCTGCAGCAACGAGTACACGCTTTACGAAATTAGCAGAAACTAGACAGACCCGTGTTTTGTGAACTCTCGGGGAAACCAGTAGTCATGAGACGAATAAACACGAGTCTGTCTAGTGTTTGCTAATATCGTGAAGCTGTACTCGTTTCTGCAGGCTTACTCAGAAGATAGTGAGTAAGCACCAGTGGTGTCGGTGGGTTGGGGATGATCCAGCGATATATTAGAGAGGGAAGGGGAGAGAGGACCTTTTTTTGACTTGAATGAATAAAACTCATAAATGAAACAAACGTGTCTGAAAATGCTGTGGGTCAGCAAAGATCCAACAATACCAGCTAAGAGTTAAATGTTGATTCTTCTCTTCAACAAGAAGTGCAGCCGGATTAAGCCAGTTTACACCATTGATATCAATTTTCCAGTTATCCGGTAAGCAACTAAAATATTCGATGGCAGACGGGGTTATACTGCGGACTTCTTCGCGAAGCGGTGAAAAACCTTAAGAAACTAAAACGCTGCACTCGAACAGGCGAAGGAAATATGACCAATACATACCACGTATATTATCTGTTCCGGATGAGCTTTTCTACTTCCGTTTGCTACCCTTTGATTTCCCAACGTACGTATCGATTTTGCTATATTTAGCCCTCGCTATCCAACGAATGTAGCATACAGAATCGAAACGCGTAGGCGACGGTTATTTTGAACTTTCCTCTTGTGATATCCAACATCGTAAAAGTTGCGCTTAATGCTAATAATATCGAAATACAGACGCTCACGTAGGAGGTCGCGTACCGCATTCAAAATAGCGCTTCCGTCCAATTTATTCCGACGCGGTCGTTATTATTTCAATAATAATAGAATTTTTGCGAATGATATTGTGCAAAATGTCAGCGAATTTCTCTTCTATTTAAGATACGCTAGCGGGATCGTTATTCTTTCTTCTCTTTCGAAGTAGATCTGCGCTTATTTTGCAAGATTTAAGATGGTCTCCTCAAAATAAACGCTTGTAACAAAATCGAAAGTAAAGCGCAACCATACTCTTACAACACACGCTGCCGGCTTACGTAACGTTGTAAACTTCGATGCAAACTATAGTGGCTTTTTTTTATTTCATTGTTTAATTATTTTAAACAGCTATTGTTACCTACCGGATATTTGCACACATTTGAATAGTACCGCCGCCCACAATTTATTGTGTCGTGTTTACTATTGACGGTCTTTGGGTTGGTAACGCTACGGGAGGTTTATGAACTGCGGAATGAATTATTATTGCTTCGTGTAACAGTTTGCAGCAACTTCGAAGCAAATGGAGGTTTTTTTTTGTTTGGTTTTTGTCGTAAAATGAGAAATAGGTACATTGAATTCATGAAATTTTATTATTATCAATCGCTTTATTTGTGTGGTGCGATGAAAAGGATCTTATGTAAAAAAAAATCTTTTGCAGATTCTGGTAGCTACGACCATGAAAAGTTTATATGCAGAGAATGGAGCCTCGATCTGATGTTGATGTTAATATAGCTGCCACAATCTGCAAAAACGCTGTATTTCCGGGCTTTTGTCCGTAACGTCCCGTTTCATCGCGCTACTTACTCATCATTTCAGCACAGATCTGTCGTTTCCTCATATTTTGTGAGGAACTATCATTTGATTGCCTTTCAAAAATCTAAAAACAGATTTGGTTTAACTGTTTTAACTGCTTTTGTTCTGTTCTATAGTGCTTAATTTCATTCCTTTGAAGCAATAAGCAAGGAAGAAGAACAATGCTTAGTAATTGACTTACAAAATAATATTACGTCATAATACCGAGCTTACAGCATATTTCTCTTTCAAATATGTGATCAGAAAAGCAAGACAGCTAATTCCACGTATTCTGCGACTGTTTACATCTAGTATTTGGAGCCAAAAATTAACTCTTTCTCTTTTAATTCTAACTTGCCAAATTCGCGTGAGACTCTTTGTGGACCGGTACACGTAGCTTGCTTATGGCTTTGTATGCAACGCTTATGAATTACCACTACCGCTTGAACACACTGTTCACTTGTTTAATTTAGGCCTTTTCTGATATGATACTTATATGCTTTGATGTAGCTAGTGTGAGGGGGCGTAGTAATAGAGAAAATGCACAAATAAGGCCACAGCTTTTGATCGGGATCACGAATTGGATTGGGTTCTGAATGGGGTAAATAGATTTTATGCCACTATGCAATAGTAAAACATTCGTTTTCGCATATCGAGTAGGATGGTACCAAACAACAAAAGAAATGTTGGAAACAGGCAATTTATTTTGGGAAAAAATCGATTCATTTTGATTGGATCGTTTTATTTCGGAACCAGGAATAAGGAAAAACTACGCCACTTACTTGCCTCTTCCGTCTTCCGCGTTGAAAACTCCGCCCACGAAACTTGATTTGGGTTGGTCTTCGATCCTTAACACGGAAACACTGGACGCTTACGGAATTTTTACTTTAAAGAAGGGTTTATGTCAACTGACATAAATTCCGGTAACACCTGTAGACTCACTTCTTCGATCGAAAAATGAGGGGTTTATATATGTTTTTCTGGTCGCTGATTTTGTCGCAGCTCGGCCGTACTGGTCGCTGATTGGCGAAAACACTTTTCGCAAATTTTTGAAGGGGTAGAGGGGGCGATAGTGAAAATCAGCACTGTTCGAAAGAAGATGCAGATTCTTAAATTTGTTGAATTTTGAAAATTGCTCGAAAAACTGGTATGAGAGTCCTTATGTCCTTTTTTTTTCGAAATTTCCAAGGCTTATTCTGTCGAAATTGAAAATTCTGCTCAGCGAAATGTATTCAGAGGGTCTGGAAGCTTTGGAAAAATGACGAGATCATTTCCGGACTTGAACCTACGCACCGGAAAGGTCGGTTTTTTTTTGAAAAAATTGAAGGGGCCTGTGCACGGTACGATGGATATAGTCTATGTTTTGGGTTACGACGCTGCATTGACGACTTTGAACTTTGTTTGGAACGAAACTAATCGTCGAACGCGCTTCCCGGGTAGCTGTATAGAATGCATTGCTTTTGCCAATATTAATGATAATGATTTTCAGTGTTATGGCCAAAAGGTTCCAGTGTACTTTTGGCAACACAACATTGTTTGCAAAACTCTAGCACCAAGATACCACTGAAGCTCGCCACTCCTCATCAAAAGCAAGAGCCATCAGAAATTTGTCTGCCCTTGTCTTTATCATTCTAAGAATTCTGCACCTTCTTACAATTAATTTTAGATAGAAACACCTTTCAGAGAAAATACCCTTCTTAGAAGCGTTATGAGGTTCATTTCAATAAATGTACGGTTTAAAAATCTTTTCAGAGAAGCTCTTCTTTATTTGCCGATCCTCGATAATTAATTGCAGCAAGTAATCCTCAAATCGGTTAAGGAATCCGATTGGTTGATTGGTAATCTTTATCACGTTTCAAAAAACATTTCAACTTGTGGGTAAAGATGAGAATTGGTGAATTTTAATAAGGAATATGCTAAAGCCTGCATACATTGCAAAAACTTAGATGAAGAACAACACAATCTTCAGAGAATTTTTTTTGTATGTCTAACATATAAACAGCAAGGAAGAAGAACTTTTGTTATACATAAAAATTTAAATTTTTATGTATAACAATGTTTTTATTTAATTTAAATAAGTCTAGATAATATTGATAAAAAGAGGTTTATTTCGAAAGTAACATTTACATAATGATCTTAAGAATGAAGGCTAGCTATTCACCGGCAAATCTGAAAATTATTGTTATATAGGATTCAAATTCTTCAAAAAATAACTTCTCTCACCGTATATGTCGATGATCCGGATGTTCGCAAAAGGGCCTTCCGCATGGAGATTCGCAACATTCGTCCACGCACTTTCTATAATTGCTGCAAAATCCTATGCAGACGGAGTATTTTCCTTCGGGCGGGCAGCCGAAGTACCTCTTAGCTTCGGCCTCGCAGCAGACCTGCAAGATGAAGTATATTAACGCGATCGCCAGCGCGAACTTGACCATTATGAATTGCTTCGCATTCTACTCCGAAGGCGTTCTATTTCCTCTTGTATTTATACATCGAGCGAACTGCCAAGCAGGAAGAGCGAACAGGCGATCGTTACTACGATGATTTTGGTGCTTGCAGCTGCGGGTAACTTTTTTGCGCGCTTGTAAACAATCTCGACGTGTCTCGGATATTGATGCGCGAAAAGCGGATCTGTGTGGTCCTTCCTTAAGGTGCCGTTCACGGTAATGCGAAGGTAAATTCATGTATATGCATGGATCGCATGTTAGAGCCTACCAGTTTGTAAATGCTAATCGGATAGAGCCCGTTGGGAAGTCCCGTGTAGATGTAGATCGACGTGAGACGTCCTAATTTGCTAAATGATAATTGAAAACCTTTTGCCACCTACGTTCTTTGTTTTGGTGCGCTTTGCGATGTGCTTTGTACGATTAGAAAGGTCGTTGGATACAAGTTGGCATGATAAATTATTTAGCGTTTGTACTATGTCATTCACATGAATTCAAATTCAGGGGATTCGAGGATTCGATCTCAAAGCAACGAGGAAATATATCGTAGAATTTGAAGATGTTCTGATAAAAAAAAAAAAAAACTAGAAATCCCACGCCCGGAAGCATGGGCAAGAAGTTCAATTTCGATTCCAACAAAACAGAGGAATAAATGACTTTCATAGCAAAAAACTTATAAGAGAAAAAGCAATAACAGAAAAGCAAAATGTACACCTATGCTTCATCAAGCTGGAAAAATCGTTTGACGAGATTAAAAGGGAATACATGTGGAAAACGGAGCATAAGGAAAACGATGATCGTAGATAACACAGAACAACAAACAACATGTAATAAACCAGAACAAGTACACAAATTCAGACATTAGCAAGAGATGGAAGAATGGATGAAGAAATAAGAGTTTATGTGTCTATTTCGTCGCTTACGTCTTTTTAACGAATACCTCTCCCAAAATAATGCTAGCTTCTGTGATCATCGTTGGAAGGCATAACATAAATAATTGATAAAGAGGTACTAGATTAATTTAAGATAAAATCGCTTAAGACTGAAACTTATCGTACAATATAAAAATTAATTTTTCACCAAGAAGGAAATATCTAAAAAATGGAGCGGAGACATGGTCTTGGATCAGCTGCAGAAATTAAATTCTCGAGAAGAATCGAAAATAAATTAAAAATGGATAAGATAAGAAACACGGCTTTTAGACCAAATTTTGAATATAAGACTTAGAAGTAGAAAAAAAATAGAAAAAGCTCAAGATGAAGCAAGAAGGGCATCAGCAGTCAGGAGAGGAGTCGAACGGGAGGAAATGCAAGAGTACACGCAAGATGGGAAGCTCTAGAGGAAAAAGTGTAAAAGACAAGTTCTGGACGACTCAATGGCGCAAACGCCATGGACTCTCTAAAAGGATAGAATAGTTCATGGATGAAGCATTCCTTTAAATTATTATTATTACAAGCGAAAGTTTTATGAATGATGAATTACAGCGAGACCAATAGATGGTCTATTCGAATAAGCCATACCAGACGTGGCTTATTCATTAAAGGCAAGCAAAGTTTTGCTCTTTAAGAAATTGTTAAATTATCTCTTTTTAAATGTCACCAAATTAAACTTTTAAAAATTCAGGTTTTTCCGATCACCCTTTATGATTAATATTCTGCTGTTCATGATCTCTGCGTAGACTTATCACATCAGTTATAGAATTTGATACATGGCAGAACATCAAAGAAGTTGACCTCGTTGATAGTGGTCATAAACACCTTGTAGATCAAGAGCTTGCGGAAGGGACCAAAAAATTATTGAGAGCAAACCTTTCATCCTGGCAACTAAGGCCTGAATAAAGTCCTTGAAGAATTGCACAGAATATAAGATCCTCTCCATAAATACAATTTTCTCCGTCAATCGCCAACGGCATCTGTTAATTTACATCTCACAAAGAACAAACACAGAATTTATATATATCTTAACCCGCGCTTCCTGTTGGAATTCCTCCTTGAGTGCATTTTTTTATTTTTTTTTATTCCAAACGGTACACATTGTGAATTCAATTGGCGTTGATGTAATCTGCCTACTCACAGCCACCAACAATAACGCATAAATTTAATATCGCTTTCGGAAATATGATACAATCAGAGAAGCGTAAAACGCCGAGAAAGAGAAGGCCAACCTTCATCATCGTGGAAGAAAGCTTAACATCGAAACAATAAAGATTTATCGGTGATGATGCCTTTCTGCAATGAAACAATACAATCGCATGAATAAATGCAATTCTCAGGGCGGAGCAGTTCCTGCATGGGACTCTCATGGCTAAAAAAAAACTTATGAGGAGAAGCAATTTTACCGGATCATGCTGCTATTTCATGCAGTAAAGTTGCATGCGGTGAATTTTTCTTGTGTTTTTCCACTTTTCACTAGATTTTTTTGATAATTTTAGATCAACTTGCGACAATCGCAGTAAGAAGAAAAAACGAGCAGACCGTGTCGTGATTGAAGTGCTTGGAGAAAACGTGTGCTTGGAGTAGTAATGTAGTAATGTGATGATAAAATTATCGCACCAATTCCAAGTTTCTAGAAGTAGAAGATTTGAAAGAAGAACGATTTAAAAGGTATAAGCTGCGCAACTTTCAGTAACTTTTAGAGAGAGACCATTTTCCTCGAATAGAATTCTTAGAATACTACAAAACTAATGAAAATCCAAATGCCCCAAAATTTATCATCTCATCAAGAATAGATTGAGCGATTTGGGCCTCTAAAATGGCCAGCTAAGTGTCTAGATCTCGTCCCTTTGGCCTCTTTTTGTTAGATTAGCTGCTAATGGAAAAATGTTGATAATGTCAGACATATGTAAGTAAAAGCGCAGTTCCTATGAGATACAGCGATAATATTAACCGTTTAACATTTTAACAATAACAACAAATTAACTTCTTCGTAATTATTGCGCAATAAAAGTAGCATCATCTATTCCATCCATTGCAGTAGCCCCCAATAGCGCTTGCAAAAACATTGTAATAATAATCCACTTCAAGACTTCTCCATCTAGGCTGATTCATTTTTGGCCCTCATTATGAGAATTTCGCTTATTATTGGAGATACAGGATAGGGGATCGATCTTCTGCTCATTGGTGTGTTCTAGGTGACTTTTCGGCCATTATCGATTTTTATATTTCTCATCCGCGCCATGTTGGGTGTAAACACC
>CACRWH010006958.1:0-10229 GCA_902655005.2 Marronus borbonicus | reverse complement strand
CTTTAGCGAAAAAACCGGAAAAGAATTACCGACACACCTGGTATACGCCGCAACGGACAGGTCTCAAAGAGACCACTGTAGAAACGTACGCTATGATACAGGTGTTGAAGGCCTTATTTCCGGAATTCTTTTTAGCTACCTAAGCATATTCGGTAAGTTGTTTACTATATAATGTTTGCGTTTTTGTAAATTCTCTTCTTGTTTTTTGTTCTAAATAATGCGCACGTTTATTTCGGTTGAGGCAGCGCAGCGACGCTACTGCTAGGCAATCGACTTGTTGCGGTCAATTTATAACTTACTAGACAATATAGAAAGCAAAACGATGGTTACTTCGAGTAGATACCAAAAAATATAACGTTTTACATTTGCTTTAATGAATATTTTTACCTAAACAAAGGTTTATAGTATTTCGCCACAACACACTGTTTTGAGTGTATTGTGACGAAATACTATATATATACATACATATGTACATAGCTTCTACAAAAGAACATATTTTAACTGTAGGGAAACGTTTGCAAAAATATACAAGGTTTATCAAAAAAATTAAAATAAGGTGAATCAAACTTGGCAATCATAACGACGCAAATTAAACATCCTGTGTGTACTTGGATATAATTTTATCATGTATAGCACTTGCCTTCGAATACTTTTTATTTGAAAACTATTTCTTTAAATTGTCCAAGGAAAGAATCATCAATATAGACTTCTGTAACAAATAACAAATATAATGCTGTAGATAATTATGTAACAGTACTCCTCTCTCAGACAAAATATACATGTTAGACGTATAAACTTTGTTATAAATAAACATGTTATTTATTCAATATGAGTTCTATGAATAGATTATGGTAATCTAATATGTTTATTATAAGCGGATATTTTGCGTTACGATCTTAGAAATCTTGTTAGAGTACATCTAAATAAATAATTTGAAAAATGAGACTTTCAGTATACGTGTATACAGGTGTTCTTTTTCTTTTTACTTGGAGTAGCGGCCCTACGGGGCTATGTTTTGAAGTTTGTGGGCTTTTAGTGTGTAAATGTAAATATTTCCATAAACCGCGTGAATCAGCATCGTATCCGCTTGGGTTTTCTTTATTTTATTTTTGTAATACTACGTACTTCCATTGATAAATCGTGTATCCACATACATATCAATTGTTTCGTTTTGCAAGTTACTTCTACGCAATCCATCATCCTTCGAGAGATTGCGTGTTTCCGGTGACGTAATCGCTAACGTATTTCGCGTCAGTCCTCTCTTGGAGGAACAATTGACGAACACATTGTTAATTTTCTGTCGTCTCAGTCTTTCCTGTGCGTTTTTCTATTATTTAAACGTTTATTTTTTTACTTTTCGGTTTGCTGTTTGGTGTTTTATTTTGTCTTCTGATGTCGTTGAACGATATAGCAATGATTTTTTTACATGTTACAACGTAGTTAAATATAATACATGGTTAAGGAATCCAAATTAATGATAATAGCGACGAACACTGAATCCTCTTCGTAGGTGCTTGTTATTATGCATGAAATCACTGGCAATCCTGCTAGGTACGAAATATAGATTCGTTTATACCTTTTGCATTTATCATCATTTTTAATGAAAAATTCTACTTACCTAATTTTATCAACTTTACTTTAAAATGATTTTAAAAGCTGTTGGATGGCGACATTTTTTGGATATGTCAGCAAACATCAACGATCCTCTTATAACTGAAGAAGTTGACAGGCAGCGTGATGAAGGAGGTAATCAAACGCTCGATGAACAATAACTTTTTTTCCAGCAGCACGGTGCTTCACCGCGTTATACAGCAAATATTTGTAAATGGCTTGACCAAAGATTTGCAAATCGTTGGATCGGTAGACGTGGAATGGTCAAATAGCCTCCACAATCACCGGACTTGACAAGTCTCGACCTCTTTCTTTGGGGCCATTTAAAATAATAACTTCCAACCAATAGATTTAAACGATTTGTGGGTAAAAACATTTTGAACAATTCTTGTGAATATTGCTTTCTTAGTTCTTTTGTTTGATTATTTTAATTACAACGAAATACTGCTATTAAGACTTGTTAGTTTCGTAACGTACATCAAACTTTTAATTCTACAATCAATACTTCTGAGAGTGTTGCAATACCTCAGTTGATGAAAGCTAGTACTGTATTTGCTGTCTTTGGAGAGCCTGATATGAGTGGTTTCGCTTGATTTTGTTCTGATCTGTTTTTGCTAATACGAGGCCTTTTGATTCTCCGTCTCTATTTCCTAATCTTCTGTTTTACTTGGCTTTTTGGAGACCACAGTAAAAGTTTGCACTAATGAAAGGTATATTTATCGCTTCTTCGGCCATCTTATCAGCCTTTTTAGTTCTCTTGGTCGCTTGGTGATTTGAGTGTGTGAGAATTCCAGTGAGATACAAAGACTTTAGATATTAATAAAATAGAAAATTTGCATCATGATCAAATTTTGCTAAAACTTGTGAAAATGGGTCACAGATTTCCTAGTTTTACAATTCCTGTAAACAGAAAAGCCTTCAGGAAAGGAAAAGAAAAAAAATGAGGTAGGACTCACCATAGCGTAGTATGTACTTTTTCTTTCTTCTTCTTTTTGTAAAGTATAAATTTCGCTGAAACAATTGACGGCGATAGTATTTTAAGTATCTGCATATTGAAGCACATGCTTATTGTCTCCGTTCTTTCGACAATGGTCTAACAAAACAAGTGAAGTGAGAGGCGTGGGATATAACGGGTCTGGCACGTACGAACGTCCCGCGCCATCGGCCAAGCGGTCGGCTCCTCCATAACATCCTCGGCAACCGTTCGGTCGCGGCCGCATCTCATTTCAACTAGGAAGTCGAAAGCGCCAAAACGGGTATAGTAGTTTTCTGCCTTCCTCCGCACTCCTTGCTTTTCTCGCATGTTTAGGAGGCTTCGTTGGGACGCCGGGGACACATCGTCACCCGCAACAGCGCAGCGCCATCTAGCGCGGATTACGTAGACGCGAGCTAAAACGAGAGCTACTCAATCTGTTACACGTCACGTGAATCTGCGTAAATCTTAGCAGGCTGTGGTGCTTATCGGTAGTTTACACACAGGTCTGCACAATATAAATAATCGTACATCTTGGAGGACGTATTAATGGAGGCAAATATGCACTCTACAAAAGTTTTTGAGATATTTGGATATTGAAACGAAGGACAATAATACACGCATTTATGACGATTTCGAACAATTATTATTATTGCATTATTTACGGAATTAACAGTTAATTTTTATATACCTTTCGAAATTTAATGAGGATCCGTAATACCTCTACCCACGCTTAATTGGATTGTATTATTAATAGACTGGAAATACATATATACAGCTAAACCTTATACCTTACTCCGAAGGTAATAGAACAAAGGAGATTTTATAATCATTTGAATGATTAATGTATAAAAGAAATTTAGAAGTAAACAACTTCCTCAATTTAACTTTAGAAACACCTAAGTACATAAATTGTTTTTTTTCAGCTTATATATTTTTATTTCATGCAAATATTCTAGGTAATTTTCCATATAGGCTGTGGCTGATTACGTTATACGAAATTTTGATAAAAGATGAGTTTTCGTTAACTTTACATATTAGTAAAAATATATAGCATGTCCACGTAGCGCGTGGACTACTGATAATTCCTTCCCTGAGCAATTTAGAGAAAAAGCTTTCAAAGAAAAAATATTTGGAGGCAACATAAAATTAAACTTAAGTATACGGGGTGTTCAGTTTCCACTGCTGCTCACGATACACTTTGGTGTTTTACATGGAACATCCTCTATATTATTATTATATATTATTTTAGATACTTCTTCAATTAACGGCAACTTTCATCGATGTTCTTTTATGAGTCTTAGTTTTTGACATAATTGACATAATTTGAGATTTTTGTGGAATGTCGGTGGTTCTTCAACGGTCGATATCTTAAACTCCCTGCAGGCTATATTTTATTTGATTGGGTATTCCAATGAGTTTTTGGCAAGACATCAAACATTTTTTTATATCAACCAAATTCTACAAAATGACTATCGATATTCATCAAGTTTGATTTATGTTGTTTAATTTTTTTTAATATAAGACCATGTCTATTTTTATAAAACATAATAGAAGAGCTCTTCTAGAGTCATTTCCTTAACCTAAAATGCGTCCTTCTTGAGTAAATTAATATGAAGCTATACAGATAAACTTTTCGTACAAAAACGTAGGGCGTTGTGACGAAATATTTTAAACTTTAATTTTCGCTGAAGACATTTATTAAAGCAAATATGTCTAATCTAAATACTTGAAGTAACCGTCATTTTACATTGTCTAGTAAGCTAACCGGCATATATGAATAATAATTAGCGAAAATAGATACGTGCAATTAGAACAACGTATATAGAGTTTAACATAAAAGGAATAGATTAGATTATAGAACATATTGAAAGTTGTTTACTAAATTTTGCATTTTCCATTTTTCATAAATAGAAATATTTATGAAGAAACTTGCATGAATTCCTTGTTTCGTGTTAGTAAATGTTCAATATAGTACAAAGAATCACATTACAGTTCGTATGAAACAACGATACATTTTAGATACAGGGCAACCTTTATAAAATAAAAAATCTCATCAGACCGCGAAAAAATATGCAAGCTGTTCCTTAAAAAAATTAAACAGCATGGCAACGATTTCGAAGGCCATCTTGTTGACTACAGTTGATATAAAAGAACTTTTGGATGTATTGCCTGAAACTCTAAGAAATGCTCAAGCGAATAAAATTTGAGTCACTAGCCTACAGTGTAAGGCCTTTATCGGGAGTTAAAAAAGACAAGAATATTTTTCAAAAATCTCAAATTATGTTAATTATCTCAAAAAAATATTGGTGGAAGTTGACATAAACTAGAGAGGAGTCTAAAATCGCAAAAATATGCAGGTGTTCCATTTAAACAATTAAACTTATATTGTGCGCAGCGGAAATTAAACACCCCGTATATTTGGATATAATTTTACGTATGCAGCATTTATCGCTGCATATTTTTTATTCGAAAACTTTTTCTTTAACTTGCTCGGGACACGCACTAGGTGGACGCGCTGTATTGTGATTTAAAAATAACAAATTATTTACTTTTGTGTAATGCATATTTGGCTAATTTATATATATTATTATTGTAAACAGTGGCGTACTCTATGAGTAAGGACCCATGATTTTTTCCCCTCAATTGCTTGGGACTACTACGTTTATGTAGTAGTCACCCTGAATGTAAAGAGGGAATCACTTAACTTGAGACTGCTAACATACAATCGTAATTTGATTGAATGAATTTCGTCAATCACAAAAATGTAACAGTTACTATTTTTGTGATAATTTCTTGATTGTTATGTAATACTTTTGCCACGTGACGTATAAATCCCTATACCTTATGCAGGCTCTAATCTATATTTTGGAAAATTTAATTCTCTGTTATAGAACGTTTGAATGTAAAATTAGGATGTAAGGTAACTCCTTTAATAAATGTTAGGAATTTTTATGTTTATATTATGTACATCGTGAAAATTACGTATTTGCAAAATTTGCAAAATTTCTGTATTAAATCAGTGGTCTGCTTATACGTTCACAGAAGTATTTGTTAGTAATTATTTTAAGGAATTCCTAGATACAAAAATCCGTCAACATTTCAAAAGAAATAATGCTTTTTTTCTTTAGATTACCAGATTTCTCTAAAAAAAAAAACCTTGCTTTCGTAATCCAGATATGCCTACTGTAATGTCACGTAGATGCTTACTTACGCCTGCTCTTTGTTTTGAATAAAGTGAGGATAGATGGCGCATTTTTTTTTATTTTAAGAAAAATCGAAAAGTCACATCTGCTTGTGATATTCGTTTATAAAAATTACTTTTAGTACAAATATATTTAAAATTCAGCCAAGGAAAAAGATAAAAGTTTTTGGTTAAGCAGAAATCTACTTGATCTTATACAGGATTTGAAGGTATCTTCAGAGGGTAAAATTTTTCTAAACTCTTTTAAAAATCATCTATGACGTGAATATCAACCTAGTCTCTTACATCATGCAACATTCCTTCGCATTATCCTATGTTTTCTGCTTCTTGCCGTGATTTGCAAACACGCATGCAGATGATGCTATTTTACGAATTGAATTGACATGTGACGTAATTTTCGCATAAATCAAGCACGGTATGACCGGATTTTTATAATAATTCGAATGTCAAACGACTTTTGCTCTCTCTTATACCGAATTCAAATTAATTATCATCGATCGTCGATTACCTTATAAATAAATAAATCCAGGTGAATTTGAAGAGATTGTCAGGGGAGGACACGAAGAAAAGTAAAAGTGTTCGCTATAACGGTAATTTTGCAGAAAATGATAGTTTGACTCTTGAAGACGATTATTATTATTATAGAAGTTATATTTGTGCCCTTTTTTTACAGAGTTGATATGCTAATGAAGGCTTTCAAGGCTGCAGTTAATGAATATTAAGTATCTTCTAGGTTTGTATTGCATCTGGGTGATTAAAAAATAAGATTTATAACACCATCTAAACTTCTCTAAAAATATCATCTATTTAAAACTCACTCCCAGTTAAATACATCTATATATGTGAAAAGATAGAAGGAGACAGAAGCGATTTAATAGTATCTCGTTATAGGAAAGTATTAGTAAAAAAAAAAAACTGGTTCTCACCGATCACTTCATATTTAGCAAATTTACTTCTATAGTTGCGCATGTGTTGTTATATACATGTGTACATAATATAAATTTTGTGGAAAGTTGAAGAATAGAAAGTATTTAGAGAAAATTCTAGAATACCTTCGGATCGTTTAATTTTCATGATCAGTTGAATTCTTTATATCGTTTATGGGCTGAATTAAAAAGATATTACAGGAATTGGAAATTCTTCAATTTTATAGAAAATACAATTTTGTAATATTATTAATAATAATAATGATGATTTTTTTTTAAAAAGAAAACGTTCCCAGAAAGCGTCAAAGGAATATATGGTAGTAGTAAAGTAACCTAAGTAATATTTATTAATAAAAATTGTTTAAAAAAAAGATTTGTTTTAGTCGTAACCAATTTTAAATGTTGATCTTTATGATTATCTGGAAGATAATTGTAAATTTATCAGGACTCTTAACCGTAATGCAAAACGATGTTGATTCAAGCCTATGATATTTCGTCTGAATGTATAACCACGTTCGCTATACAACTCTATTTTTATGCAAGTAACAAGCAATTTCTGGTATATAGTCTTACACATATATCGGACGATTCGTTTCTGGTGAAGATTTTCTTAAGAATAGCTGACTATCTCCAGACGGTAATTGCGTATGGCATCCTTGAGCATGTCTCTGCGTAGTATATTACCTTGAGGGTGTTAAAATTAAGGATATTTCCTAATTCTCTTAGTTGGAATAGAGATTTGTTTAGTTTAGCAATGTTTTCTTGCCATTTTAAGTTTTCTTGAATTGTTAGGCCTAAGAATTTCATTGATGTGTATGGTAACATCATTTCATAAATTTTTTGTGGCAATGAAAAACGGATAAACTTTGCATGCAGTACATTTGCCTTGTTTCCCTGTTGCCGCTATAATAGTTGTTGTATTACATACATATACAATTGCATACATGCTCAAAGAGAAACTCTATGGTGTTGTTGGGAAAATTGAATAAAATTGGACTTAGGATCGAGCCTTGGAGCACAATATTTATTGGTATGATGGAAGATTTACAGTTGTGGATACAGTCATGGCCATTATATCACGCGTAATCTTTACAAATTGGCATCTCTCTGTTTAGTAAGATATTATCCAATTCAAGGAATCGCCTCCTCTAATCGCATAAGTTTGGAGTTTACTAACAAGATGGGTATGGTTAATGGAAAACCAAGTCACAGAATATATATAAACGGTAGAGTAGGGATGCTTTTTGATATTTTGTTTGGTCCAGATACAAAAAAATTCATTAGGGTTGTTAGCGATGTCAATTGGAGTAGTTTTTATTTAATGTTCTATCCTTAGTGTGGTATTTTCCATGTTTTTAGTCTAAGACTTATTCTGCAGATCGTTTAGGACTGACCAAAGGGTTTTATTTTATTATCCGCAGATAATATTTTCGATGTTATTTCCCCTCTTCTTATGGAGTTTATTAAATATTATGAAGATCTTTTTGTATCGCATATTGCTTCTGCAAAATTACTAAGGTTTTCTTGCGACGTTTTAACCTTTCACAGTAGGCTTATTTTTTACTTTCTTCAGTGGGAGGCAGACGTCAAAGTAATATTGTAAAGTGCATAAGAATATGTTAAACTTCCGTTAACATCTTTTTCATTAATATTGAGAATTACGTGATACCCCTCAACATAGAAAATACAAGTAACAGTAGTTTTATTTAGTTAATGACGCACTACAAATTATGTAGGACATGTACTATAAATTACTTGCATTCTTCAGTATATTAAATATTACCATACCTGTCTATTCCTTTGGGACAATGCCACTTCGACGTATAAGGTTTACAAAAGGTACACCATGAAACGCATACCATGATTATAATTTATGAGATTCGTCAGCGTAAAGACATCTTTCAGGTCAGACTAGAGCGTAAACCAAATAGAAGAAAAAGAAGAACAAAAAGTGAGAAGAAAAACAAGCTTACGCTGTTAAAAGAAACGCTTAAGGAAGGATAAAAGGAGAGGAGTCAAATAAACGTGTTTGCCTTCTGTACAATATCGGCCATCTAGAGCAAGAAATATGAATAAGTTCAGGTTAGGAATATTAGAGGTACGTAGAGATGGGTCTCTTTGCAGGGGTAGTTAATAGTTTTTGCTGTGGATATGAGCTTAAAATTAATCCAAGATTGTGAAGAAGTATCTTTGAGAATTTAAATTAAATAAGATCTTGGTAGCCACGCTATTTACCTATTTTTGACTAGTAGAAAATCTTTTGAACACGTTTTATAAATTTATCCAAGTGTTAAACGCCTATGGTAGTACAATATACACTGCTACAATATGCACAGTGCAGAACCAATCAGTGTTTCCCTTCTTGATTAAATATTGATCCAGATATCGTTCCCAAAACCTATCTCTCTTCCTATTACCTACACGAAATGCAATACTAGAACGCTCAGAACTCAAGATATTCCAACAGATTAATCTTATCTAATATTTCTCAAATTATACCTTTTAGAGAAATTTGTAAATTCCATTTACGCTTTTAATGAAATTACGACATTTACAACCAAGAGGAGCTAGCCTTCTATCATAAAATTGTATATGAAGCACTTCTTTTTCAACCAGCAAGATATAGCCAAGTCAGTATAGCGGCCACGTAGTCGTCATAAATCGTCTCTCCTCTAATTCGATGTGATAGTTACTTAGTGGCGTGAGCTTTTAGTTCCCTAGGGTTGTCCCGCTGCCGTAAAGGTTGGTAGTATTGATTGGGGACCAACGCTGAGCCTTTATACATGCCGGTCGAGTCCGGTAAATGCTCCGGTAATATCCGGACTTGAGAGAGAGGAGATGAAGCGATTTCGAGGGTGGTAGACGTACAT
Source organism: Marronus borbonicus (assembly GCA_902655005.2). Lineage (NCBI taxonomy): Eukaryota > Metazoa > Arthropoda > Insecta > Coleoptera > Scarabaeidae > Marronus > Marronus borbonicus. Next base: position 644 of record CACRWH010006958.1, on the reverse strand, counting down.
ATGTACGTACTTAGATAAATTTCTTGACGATTGCTTTTGATTCGAAAAATAAATTCAATTATTTTAGTTTAGAATAAACGTAAGAGAACATTAAGTAGGAAAAAATAAAGTGAGCAAGGCTATGTACTACACTTCGTCTGAAAATACAAAACGGGAAATCTAGAGAAAATCTTTCAGGCTTTTAGTTTTGAAAGGTTTCAAATCTAAATTCCTTGCGGAAAATCAATTAGAATATTAAGAGAAGACTTCCTTAAGTGCGCAACAATCTTAGTAAGCTCTGTTATTCGAGGTTACCCTCTAAATAGATACGATTATTAACTAAACCAATGCCCCATCGGGTCGATGTTGAATGCCAGCGCCTATTATTTAGTAAAAAGGGCTAGCTAGTAGTAAACCTACGTCGTTTACTCCTTCGCCCCTCACTAAGGAATCCCTACGAAGACACGGCATACGTGACTGCGTACGCTGAAGGGTGTCACCCCCTCCTATGACCCCTCACTTTCTGTAGATTGCGCTAAAGTTACAGGAAGCTGATTCTTTTTTTGTATTCATCCTATTCCAATGAATTATTTTTTTTTGTCTGTTTCTATAGAAAATGGATTGGTATTACCTAAGTGATCTGTGCGATGTTTTTAGATAACTTG
>CACRWH010006957.1:0-10235 GCA_902655005.2 Marronus borbonicus | reverse complement strand
GGACGTTAAAGGTTTGAACATTTTCTTTAGAAAATTTATTTCTCTTAACATCGCATAACAAAAAAAATCACTACTTGAAAAACAATGGTTGTTGGCATTTCGCTGTTCAAATTGATGGTCTTGTTCTTGGATACGCCTCTCCAATCTTTATGTTGATTATGCCTGGGTTATTACGAAATCTATCAACAGACTCCATAATTGCTCTTCACTGTTTAGTTCTACGGCATACGCATAATTTTTCATAAATCCCCAAAATGAACAATCGAGGGGATTAAGGTAGGGACTAGGCACTGGCCATGGTACCAATCCGGCTATTTTCAAATTATCTTTGTAAAAATCCCCTTCCTCTTCGAGAGAAGTGAGCTGGCGCGCCGTCATGCATGTAGTACATTATTTGAATAATAAAAATAAAGACATCCTTGGGAATTGGTAAAAGTCAAAGGCAAAGGATTTACATTGCGTTTAGTAGCGAAGAAACTTTGCGGTCGTTGGATTCCACACAATTTAACCAAAGCTCAAAAAATGGTTCGCGTGAGTTGGTGCAAAAAAAATGCTTCAAAAATTCAAAGCAACTTTTGCATCCTTCTCTTTTAAAATGTTAACTCTCTATTAAATAAGTTTTAATGTATAGAAAATTTTAAATCGTATGAGGAATTAATAAATAATCCACTAACAAGTTTATACATCGCGAGTTAGAGTCACCAAATATAACTGAAGTGAGCGGCCTCACTAGGAGTTTTTTTGTAATCAGTAACAATATAGTTCCATATCTTCTGTTCAGAGGGGGCGATCCTTAACATTCAAAAAAGAACAATGGAGTGTCTCTCTCCAATCATAGAAGTCGTTGAAGGTCACAAATGTCACAACCATACACAACATCAATGAGATCATAGAGATTACGATGAAAGTTAGGTTAAAATGGCTGCGGATGATAAATTATTTTTCCATAAAACCGTTTTGCACTTAGCAAGATCTCTAGCGTGCATCAAAGATACACCATGGGAACGGGTAAGTTGCTTACACAAATTAATTTAAAGTAATCATATCGTGTCAAGACGATAATCATTAATTTATAATTTAACAAGTGGTTGGTTTGGATTGTTTCTTATTGACAAATTGTTATTAAGCAATGTAATGTTTGGATTATCTTAATTTAACCGTAGGTGAAAACTCTTTTTACATTATGTCCGAAAGAAACTGCAAATGGAGTCTATCGTTTGGGCAACAGAGATATGGATGCTGTAATAGCGTTGGGTGTATACTTACTGGAATCACAATTACAACATAAAGATCGTATACTCCCTTACCTGTTGAGACTCGCTAGAGGATTGGGGAAAGTTGTGTGGTTAGATGAAGTGAGGCAGAATTCAACAGATCGTAAGTTGTTTTTATATGCAAAATTAACGATTAATATTCATAAGAACATTAATCATTAGATAAGATACCTAATTGAACGGTATTTTCTAATTTATATGAAGAAATATAGTGAGATTTAGTGAAAATCATCTATCTGAAGTATTCCAGAGGCTAAAATGATCTTATTATATCTAAGAAAGTTGAAAACTAGTGTGATGATGAAAATTAATCAAATTCTTGATGATTAATCAAATTCTTGCAGTGAGATGGTACTTCGCCATATTTTACTGCAAATATTTGTAAGCGGTTCAACTGAAGATTTTCAAATCTAGTGGATGTGGAATGATGCGAGTGGCTACCACGATTACGGAGCTTGACAAGTGTCATTCTTTGGGATCATTTAAAATCACCAGATCGCATCGGAAAACGTCTAGAAACAATAAGCTACAAAATAATGCTAAAATACCTTCCTCTTGGTATTGATGGAATCATATATGATTCCATCCATGTTATATACAAGGTGGGCCACATTCGATACTTTTAATAGGAAACTTATATTTCTAAAGGAATTAGACAAATACTGACCTAAGCTTCTAGAGCTCGATTTTTAAACTCCTATTTTTTGAGATATTATCAAGACTTGTGTTTTTTTATATGGAGCACCCTATATATTTTTACACTATTGAAAAGCATATAAAATTACCTTTAGAATGACATAACACACTTGATATTTTATTTAAACAATTTTTAAATTATTTGTTTTTCTTCATTTCACATTATTTTAAGATGGCTATGGATGGTGGTAAATCAGCGAATAAAAGATTTCAACAAGGCAAAGGCAAGGAAAAAAATTGTTTTAATATTAAATGTTACAAATAACAATTCAAACAAACTAAACTAAGGAAACCATTAATAGCATTACTGATTAATTCTAAAAGGAATTAAGAGGGTTTAATCGGTAAAAACTTAGAATGTATTAAAAATGTGAAATTAATCATGACTAGAACTAAAATAAGTTGGTTTCTAAAATTCTTACCCACAAATTTAAACGAAATATTTACAGAATATACCTTTGTTACTAAAAAATGCGTAAACATGATAAATTATAGCCAGTGTTCGAGAGTCGAACATTATGAATTTAATAAAAATAATTGACAAATTGATTCGGCAAATTGTAGGAAGTTCAAACACAAGTCGTTGCGTTTGTTTCTAGTTTTATTTTCCCTTTTACATTCACTACTAATTCACAATAATTTTGCAAATACATCCTGTCATGCCCCCATTTTCTCTTCATCTCCTCTTTTGGAACTGCAGGGTTTGGGATTGGCAGTTTTAACGTAAGGTGCACATAAATATCGTGACGTTATGATGCCAATCGTGAGTATTCGGGCACACCCGAATGTGGTCGTTTTGCCAACATAATTCTTGGATTTTAAAAGAAACGGTTTTTGTGAACGACTAATTGCTGCTAGAAGTTACTCGTTTGAATTCATTATTAAACTTCACATTTTCAGTAAATTAGTAAATATAACTACCACAAATTGTATTTATTCCATTTTTCAGGAATACCAGTGGCCGAAAAGTTCAGCTTCTCGTTGCACACTCTCCTGAGCGACGTCGCGGCAAGATGTCCGGAATCCATAGACGAAATAATAACTACGCAAGTCGATTGTTTGGCGCTCCTGACGACCTCCATCGGCCATTTGCAGGAGCAAAGTTCCAACTCGAGCTCCACGAAGTTGTATTTGTGCCGCGGTACGGTGCCGGTTCTGATCGGTTTGGCAAGAGCAAGGGGCAGATTTACGATCACTGACCCACCGTTGATCTGTCGCCTGTATCCCAAACCGGAACCGTCAATAATAAGCGCTCATATCAATGTCGAGCGAACGAACACGAAGAATACGTTCAGCAAGTTCTGGTCTATCATACCGAGAAGCTTGTCGGGGAACTTGTCTGTCACCAGCGATATGTTAGGATTGACGCAGGTAAAGTTTATTTAATCAACGCGTCACCAATTCACATAGTGACAAGTTAGTAAGGTAAAGATCATGAAAACTCAAATTATTCATCACCTAGAAACTTGCAGAGTTCATGCAAAGAATCGGCCTCGTTTTCGTAGTGGTTATGGTTACACTATTGTGCTGTTAAAAGATGCTGGCAAAGTTATTGTGGCTAAGGATAAAACTCGGCTTGCAATTTTCGCGTTGCTATTATTTGCATTGCATTGGGTTAGATGGTGTGTCTATTGCGTTGCCGATATCCTATTTGATTGGCAGAAAACATTGCGTGAGAGTAGCTTGTATAGAGGTATTCCCCAAGCACCAATACTTAGCTCACTTCTATTCTCAGAATATCATGTCCATTGCTAAACTCGATAGCTAGGCTTACAACTTTAGTGATAGCATCCTATTCAGTTTCAGTTAGATAAAGAACTGTAGGTTTATGCATGGTTGATGAACTTCGGTTCGGGTAATAATGGTAATATTCGTCAATTACAGGGGGGCATAGGACTGTCATGAGTTATTTTTACATCTGCGCCCGTAGAGCGTCCTAAGATGTTTATCTCATAACTCGCTAAATTTAGAATAAGGAAAAGTACGGGGAACCTTGCTCTGAGGAGAATGACGAGCCCGGGATTTCAACCCGGCACCTCGAGACTGACAGCCGAATAAGCTAGACATTGCGCTACCAATCCCATTCAAGTCTCAGGTGTTACATTAGCAAAATTGTTGGTTGTGCTTATGCAAAGTTCAAGCATTTTATCCCGTTTAAAATAATTTCGGTACTAAGCTAAAGGTTATACCAGCCCCCTTGTTAGATTACTACGCACCGATGAACAGTGCGTGTTAAAATTCGGTTGGTGAACAATGTGTACAAAACGTACAGAATACCCGTCTCCAGTTTACTTTTGATTTGAGAAAATATGATCAAGTCTTGCATAAATTTGCTAAATATGAAAACCGGCTTCAAAAACCCAACGGGCAAGGGAAGAAGGTCTATCGTATTCCATATAGGCCCCGACATGGAACAAATTCGTTCATAATTCTTCCGCTATTTTCATCTTTGAATAGACCTAAGCGGTGTATGACGTAAACATTGTACAAGTATGTTGCAGGCACAGAAAACGAGAATGCAAATGACTTTCAATCAGAGAGTAAATAAACAATAAAATTATACGTTTTAGCACTTTTACACTGTACTACTTGCAATGTAATATATAGTATGAGTCAATATCCACTCCCCAACCTTCAAATTTGTATTTTACAATAAAAAGGATTAAAATTAAGAATACTAAAATCCCGATTATAAATTGCCATATGATTACCAAAAACCTTGTATATAATAGCGAAGTTTATAAAATGTTAAGTAAAGACCTCTTTCTTAGGGCTGCGACGCAACCGATCCCGCTAATCAAACGCATCTAACAATACGTGGCGCCGGTTACGCCACAGGCAATTATGATCCAACGACGTACTTCTTTTCGAAGTTCGGTTCTAGCTTCAATCAGTTTCCGAACATGAAATTTTACGATTCCAATGAAAAGAAGCACAACATCCTCTTCCCGCACATTCACCTTCAGACGATCCTAGCGTTCGCTAAGAAGCTACTGACGAAGGATATGCTTACCTTCTTAGACGAGCAGTCACTCGAAATCTTCTCCACGGGAAAAATACTAATCTTCCCCTACAAGACCTTCTCGGAAACTATAAATTTGGTAATGGTAACGTTGCTGAGGGAGCTGTTACAACCCCACAAGGATCTTCCGGTGCCGTTTACGAAAGACGTGCAAGAATTCGTTAAAGGCGAGTACACCCTTACTTATTATATTCTTTTTACCATGTTACCAAGGATTTAAGAGCCGTTTTGAGTTACTCGGCGCTTGTGAATTTGTACTAAGTGTTTATTTTAGTTAAATTGGTTCCGATTTTTAAAATAATCCAAAGATTAAATTGAGCCTATTTTTTGATTTAAGTTACGTTGTTAGTAGTAGCCCTCTTCCAAACAATAACAGCAACATTCATGTTGTCAGATTTAGCTTGGCTTTATGAGAATAATTTAAAAAAGATTGTCACCGTTTCCCGTTCTTTGCTGCATTATGGTAAATACAGTGTTGCAACAAAAAGCAAAATATAGCTATTTTCCAAAAATAGACGTATCAGGCATATTTTGGACATGAACTTGGCTAACAAATCATGGTATGGGTACCTCATAAAGTTTGAAACATTTGTCTACAATCACTTCGCAAATGGACGGCAGATAAACGACCATGACAGCGATGTTTTATTTGAAAAATTTATCGTTAAATATTGATAGCCGAATTTTACGATAATAAGAATCAACCGTGTTAATTCGTGCGTAATGGCTCATAAAGGTAAAAATATTGAGCAATACCTTTAAACTAGAATGTTATTACTTGTTCGTTGTATTTTCTATTGTTGCGTTGTTTTCTAAAATGCTACTCAGATGCAGAATCATGTGTAGATTTCGAAAATCGAAAAATACACAAGATAATCCATTTAAAAATCTAAAGTCTCAGTCAATCCTGGTAAACTGGTACAGTCGCTTGTTTTTCGGATAATCTCAATTTAATCGTCCTTGTATCTTTCGAAATAAAAAAGTTATGCATATAACAAGGTTCATCATTTAAATATTTTTTATATTCAGAACTTAAAGAAAATTTACAAATAAAGTTTTTTTTGCGTTTCGTAAGTCTTACCATTTATCTGTGATTTCTGATTAACCGTGCATATCTTCGGTTATTACCGCGAATTTTGTGCTGAGCAATTAGAGCAGGCACCCTAAACATTCGCTTACGTAACAATTGAACATCAAAATTAAGTAAATATGGTAGCCTTGGTCCGCTTCAGCTTATTTGATGCATTTCATCCCTTTTGACGATACTGGCGATCATTGCATTTAAATGTTACTATTATTACATAAATAAAATTGTTTATATAATACACTCCGGAAAGATGAGTTTAATTAAACGGATTGCAGGTCCATCAAAATACTCGTAATATATGCATTATATTCTCCAAAGTCATTGCAGATTTCTGCGAGCGGTTTGTTAAAAATGTTCATTCAAAATTTCATATTTTTAGTAGTAAATAAAAAATGTAAAGCTTCACATGGGATAGTTTCTACAATCCTGTTTTACCCCCACTTTATGGGGTTGGTGTAAATATTTTACTTTTTTGGTATTAACACATAAGAAAACGACGAAAACATTAAGTAATACACTTTACATGTTACAGGTTTATTTCTGAATGGTCAGACTGAACTGCAGAGCAAAAATCATGACGCAAGCGAAAAAGAAGACAAGGAGACCAATTATTCGCTAGTTAATAAATTTAAAGTGAATGTCATGGCGAACGCAGCTTGTGTAGACCTGTTAGTTTGGGCTATAGGCGACGAGACAGGTAAATATGATTCTTTACGCGTAAGAAATCGTTTAGAAATTGCAATGAAGTGGAAGGATATCGATAAATTAAGAAAAAGAAATCAACCTAACAACTTAGCCAAATATGTGCTTTGCGAATATTTTAATGTTTCAGATATCAAGTTAAGTATCAGATTGAGTAAAATATTTCATTGGTTTCTGCTTACAACTGCGGAACTTTAAAAATCTCATTAAAATTGTAAAAATTGTCTAAATTCTATAATAGAAAATTAAATAAAAAACAATAACTACGTACTATATTTATGGAATATCATCAAGGCTGTTTACTACACACTGACTGGAGACTATTCATTCCAAGAGCGTTTATATAGAGCTCGTTTTGGGTCAATGGAACGGAAATGTCATGCACCAACGAAGTGCAGCGGTTGCTAAGAGGTTTAATTAGTTGGAACTTCCACGTGTGAGGCTAATACGTAAGAGACTATCTTCGCGTTTTAAATTGTTGGAATGTTTGAAGAAAGGAGAAGAACAAATTCACGGATTCTTCTACTATAATAGTGAGAGTTACATGACAAGATGCGGGTAGATTTAAATTATATTTAGTGACCACTTAGTCTATGCTCAGTCACCGTGAACCCGCAACAATCGCATAGAACGCGAACAGGAGTGGCGACCGATCTTTTTATTTCACCGATGTACACACTACCGCATGAACATGGAATCTGGTTGACAGCAGGAGTTTCCAGATGATCGCGATCTTTGATAGGAAAGTAATCTGACGGTTTGAAATTGGGCTTGAAGATGGTTTTTATGTTGTTTCGAAACAGCATCTTGCTGATTCGATCGATGACACCTTCAATGTAGGGTAAATTGGCTTGCTTACGGCAATCAGGGTTAGATGATTTGCTGGGAAGAAGGGTTAATATAGTGGTTAATGGTGGATTGAATATCTTTCCTAGAATAATTATTACGGATCAGAATTTCGGTGATGTTCGGTTCTTGAGGAAGCGAGTTGAATTGTTTTTGAACTAAATGCGTGGGTTTTCGGCAAACGGAATGTCCCAGCGCACCGTTAGGATGCCAGTGCATGAGAACATCTAACAATCCAAATTAGTCAAAAGTAGCATTTTTTACAAAAAAAAATGCAAAAATAAATGAAAATGGCCAGTTTCATGAAGAATTTTGGAAACTATGAGAGACATTGCAGTTAATTTTTACTTGAACAAGAGATGATAATGTTATTTATTGAGGTACTTTTTCTTAACTTATTGACCTCGTTCCTCCAATAAGCCTCCAATAATGAATATAAACAGCACGAGACTATGAAATGGTCTATCTCTGAATTTCTTTGTTCTTACAGTGGATAAGGAATATAATCTTGCGTCATTACTACATGCATTGAACATTATTTTAGGTGATTAATTTGAAAGTGACTTTTATTCCAGTGTTTAGAGTTGTTTTGTCTTTTTTTCTATGTGACCATTGCTTAATTATCATCAATAATGATAACAACTGTGATACCCACGTGTTTGATTCATTTCATTTTAAAAGAAACTGTTTTAGCGTTTTATTAAATAGAATTCAACAGAGACGTTTCTTCAAGTAAACCATAGATTAAAAGTTCTTTCCAAAGAAATTGTTCGGAGGTTTTAAGTCGCACTCATTTACAGTAGAATCGCTATCACAGTTTTAATTGGTAAAAATAAGAGTTGCTAAAGAAGTTACTTTTTCCAGAAATTCCTCTCATACGGTAGAAAAATATTTTCACCAAACTAGGTCTACGGAATTAGTATACTTAAAGTGGCCTTTGAATTTGTATTTGCAATTTCAAATGCAGAAATCTGTACAATCCTACAGTCTCTTCTGGTCTGGTTCGGCTACCTTTCAATTTCCTATTATAAATCTCGTGTCTTCTATTGCAGATCTCATCCATTTCTTTCTGGGACGTCCATTTAACTCATTAATATAGTTTAATAAATGGTCACTGTTCACTAAGCGTTCACACCTATTGAACACAGACTTGTTTGCATGATAGCTTTTCCATAGTCGTTTTTATGGTTACAAATTTCTATATGGTTTGAGAAAATGTCTATATCTTTCTTTCATCCCATCAATCGCAAATTTCTATAGATTCTAGCCGGTAGAACAGAAATAATAGTAATTTTTATAATGGAATGATCTAATCTTAAAGCATCGAATATTGTTCTAAACAAATTGTTATAAACTTAAAGTTTTCAGTCATGGATAGATCGCGACAAGTCGATTGCCTAGCAGTAGCGTCACTGCGGTGGGTTAATCGAAATAAACGTGCGTGTTATTTAGAACAAAAAACAAACAAGAGAATTTATGAAAACGCAAACATAATATAACAAGCAACTTACAGGATGTGCTTAGATGGCTGAAAAGAAATCCGGAAGTGAGACTTTCGACACTTGTATCATAGCGTATGTGGCCTCTTTGAGACCCCTCCGTTGCCGCGTATATATCCACTTATACGCAGAAAAAGATCGTTCTACATCTAGCGATGCAATATTCGCGTACTTAAAGTGGCCTTTGAGTTTGTACAACGGATCTTCCGCAACGCTATTGTCGAAAAGATGGCGTAATCTAGAAAATCGACATTTTTACGTAATATAGTATTAAATTTTTCTCTGACTGAAACACTGTTTTCGTCATCTAAAGTATGTAGCACTGTTTGTACGTGGTCGACAATTTCACACGAATCGCGTAAGGACAACGAAGTGTTTTGCAATTTTTTTATTGCGTCGGCTACTGGAACGTAAGTGGCGTTAATTGTCGTTTTAAATCTGTTGCAACTTAAGGATTTTGGAATTGCTGTGCTATTAGTTGATCCACATCGGGATAACATTTTCGAATAGTGTCTGCTACAAGATGTATAGCATGAAGCAGACATGTTATGTGCAGCAAATTCGGTTGAACAGCTTGGAATAATTGACCTGCGCGAAGCAGCGGTATTGGGCATATATTAATGCACGATCAACTTTCTTATTAACTGGAATTTACCCTTGTTTTCCGAAATTGTGGAAACAGTTGAAGTTGTCAAGCTACACTTTCTAGAAATGACAGCATTGTCACCAACACTTACAAAGGTACAGAACTACAATATTACGACTGACATGGATTCATCATACATTGTATTGTAATTACTTTCTAAATAACATTACATAACCAAAAAATAATGCTAAGATAGCTCTTAGCTTCCTCCGGGCATAGTATTAAATTAGAAGACTTGAAATTGATTAAAAACGTAACGTCGCCGCGAGAATTAGATGCGTACGAGACGGTTTACATAAAAAGTAATAAAAATCTGATGAACAGAGAAAACGGACCGTTGTCGTACTCTGTCCTTTTTTACCTTTTACAGCAGGCTGGTACTTGTTTATATTTCGAGTCATAAAAGAGATCTTCCCGTCTATCTGGCCGTGTTTTTCGCATGTCGTAGTTTAAGACGCATAGA
>CACRWH010006956.1:0-10241 GCA_902655005.2 Marronus borbonicus | reverse complement strand
GACATCTGCCGGAAAAACCGGAAAGGAATTACCGACACACCTGGTACGTATAATAGCACCTCTGTAAATTTAAAATTACCGTGGTGTTACAGAAACGAAACCTCATCTTTTCATTGCCGCCTCACCTTGGCGTACAGTACTTCCACCACATGATCAGCATGTGTAAGAAGTAGGACGGTCAGGGCTTAAGGCCTTTCGTTGTTATTATAACGTTGTCACACTTAACGGCCTCGCGTACACATATAGTAGTCATTCTGAGCGCATCTGAGCCGCTCAATGATTCCGTAGTGTATAGGTAAACAGGTAAGTTGTTTTACAAACGAAACAGTTCGATTTCAGTAGCTATGTAGGAACGCCTTAAATGAACATGGTGTTAATAAATAATTGGGAGTGAATGATTTTAATATTAGATATTGGCAACTAACTTGTGCTAAGTAGTATCTACTCATTAGAATATACGTAAAATACAATAATAGTTTCGCGAAAACGCAAAACAACCCATGTTTTAATACAACAAAATTCTCTCAACAAATGATCATGAGTACTACAATTAAGATCATTGTGAACGTTACATATTTAAAGTCATTAGCACCTAGTCTAAAGTGGAATTCCTCCCAAGGTCATATTGTTAATTACCAACACACCGGTAAATAATAAATCCAAAAATAACTTCTATGCAATCAGAATACAATTCTAGGTATATCATTGGAATCTTTATAGGATGGTCTTGATACAACCATTCTAATTTGAAGCTTGCGCGTGATTTATTATGTTTAACTTTCTAAACAACTTTAAAGCCTCATTTCCTCATTATAGCCAACTTTAATTGGTGTGGTTAGGTTTAAATGTGATAAAATGCTTGCATAATAATAAATTGAATTAACTGACTACCGCAACAGTTATTTAATCCAAAACCATTGATATTTGCTCAATACCCGTCAACCGAATCTAATTTAATACGTTTAACTGAAAAAATATACCTAATATGGCAGGCGATACCATCTACCATCTAACATCTCCACCACAATATTCTTTTCTGTATTACATACATGGCAACTAAATCAGTTTTGGTTGATAACCGGTAGGTTTCCAAGCCTTCTCGTGACTATTTTGTAAGCTTGATCACTATTTTAGATTTCTGCGACTGAAAATCTTACATTTACGGGAGAAGCAACGGAGAACTTTTTAAATATCTCAAAGTCTTCGAAATTTGGAGCAAACATATCTGGTAAAAAAATTAATATAGATTCCCCTGTGTCTCTCGGTGTGGTTAGTATTTCATTATGTGTTTTGGAGATAAAAACTCATAAGCTTTTCCCCTGTGTTTCGCTGTGCTTTTGGCTCCCGTACTTCCGGACCTCTCTTTAGAGTATTGTTTGTTATTATCTGGTCCCGTGTCTCTTTCGGTCATTCTTGATTAATTTGCTGACCTCCATTCTTTGGAGATGGCTACAATTTTGCAAAAACTTACTTTAGTACAAGCCTTGATAGTAAAACATTGTAAATAAGATTCAATAATCAACCACTGTGACCACAATAATTAACAAGAGATATATAAAATTTCTTAATATAAAAATGGTAATTGTACAAATAAAAGGAATTATTTATTGTGGTTACGATGGTTGATTATTGAATTATATTTACAAAGTTTTACGACCAACACTGTTTCCGCAAAATTGTAAGTTAATATAACCCAGTAATTTATTAAATTGTTCATTGTAACCTTGACAAAGATGAGTGACTTATCGAAACGCATATCGTTATACCCGTAAGGTATAACAAAAAGCTTTTTGTTGCCATTTATTATCAATTACCATCTGTGCATTCACTTCATCAATAAGTTTTCTATTTTACGCAGTAAATTTTTTAGCGAAATAAAGTTCCTTATTTTATGACTATGTAATACATTACTTTTAGTTTATAGGTCCTAAATACTAAATAACTTAATTTCTTTAGGAATTAAATTCAGATTGACTTGTACGTCGATCGCGGTCGACCTTATAAATTGACGAATATAGAGACGATAGGGACGCGTTAGGCACCGAAAAAAATTAGTTTCGGTTCATGTATCTTAATGCTTAACTTAACTCGATGGTTTATTGTCCCTATTGTTACGCCCATTTCGAATTATTTCAACAAACAATTACACGTTCATAAAATTAAATATCCGCTGAACACTAATGATCATCAATGTGAAGTTTCTAATTATAATTTTAAAAAGAAGGCAAACGCATAATAGTGACATAATTACATTATCACGGAAAATTCGCTGACAAGGAACAATCTTTAAATAAACCCGGTGTTGTATGTACAACTTTTATATCAAGGTTCATGAAGCCTTGCACGAGCAAATTTTTATTCCACGCACGTACGGAACATAGTTGCACCATTGGATTCCTAGAAATATTTCTGTAATTATTCGACGTTTTCCTTTGTGCTAGACAGTTTGTAGACAATGATCTCATAGGTGCGGATGATTATTGCTGATACTTGTTTTTCACACTTGCCATATTTATTTTATTTTTGTCTACAATTACTTAAAAAAAGCTGCATTTTTAAATTAGAATTAATTTTGATGCACGGATGAAAATAATATAGCGTATAATTTACGTAATCTTTTTTGTTTAATTCAACTGTGTGCCGCTGAAACATCTGTCTATTTCTGGTGTGCTGCTAGTACAAACGAACCAATTAGAGTTATTAATATTAATTGCTAAAGCGGGGTTTTCATTCATTTATTTCATGAGTTCATTTGAAAGGAAAACGTAATATTTCCATGTCTATCCTAATCAATTCATTAAAAGATAGCAACGGGGTCGTGCGAACCTTTTTGCTGTAAACAAAAATAGAAACGCTTATAACTGGATATTTGCTAAAAAATAAAAGCCCCTTCAAACAATAATATTGAAAACATAAATCATTATTTTAAAGATCGTGACATAATCATTAGTTCACACACAAAATCAAATTTATTTGATTTTGTTACACATTGTAAAATCATACGAGATTACGAAGTTGAAGAACAAGTCAAAACAAATAGAGGTTCTACATCACTAAAATAGTGTAAGTGGTAAAAATAAGTGTTTAACGCTTACTCATTAAATATTATCTAAAATTCAATGCACTTGGGTAAATGGCTCAATGACGCAAGTCAAGGCCAAAAACAATGCACCGGCATTACTTTCTGTAATTCCCAACAGTATTGTGCAATATGGTTGATATGTAACCACTGGGCAAAAATCTTCTGTTATTTGTTTAATTTGACACTTCATTGTACAAAATATACATATTTCCAAGCAATGTACTTAATTGCATTTAACTCTTATCTTATTCTCTAATTATTAATGTTGAATTGTGTGCCAAACATACTTCTGCCAACCTTTCCAAAGTTAGATAATAATGATGCACAGCGAATGTATACAATTTAAGAAAATATTTTAGAAACTAATTTTAAAAGTATGTACTTAAAAGTTTTTTTAGTAAATATACTTCTTATTGTACAGCTTACTGTCGATGTACAAAATTAGTATACCACAGTCAATACAGGGTACTTTAAAAAACATTGTCATTTGTAGAGGTCGTATAACAAATCATAAACCAAGGAGCAGAAAAAAGAAAACATAAGAATGACACGATCTCATAATAAGATAAGCTTAGAATCTTATAAGAAGACGGCTTAGAATATTGTAAATGCTAGGGATTGCGAATATTTTTAACGAGTACTTCACTAAATTTAGTAATGCCAAGATCTTTACAGTAAAGGAAGACATCACAATAAAGAATAATGTTAAAACCATATTCATGGATTCCATTAGTTCTAACCTAGCTTACCGTACTATCAGCGATTTACAGAAGACGAATCCGGTGGGTACTGATGGAATAACTATCAAACTTCTTTAAAGTGTCTACGCACATAATAAAAGATATACTAGCCAGTTTTTTTAACTGCTCTTTGAAGGAAGGCATTTTCTCGCTCATATATAAGGTAGCAAAAGCGGTTCCCGTTTTTAAGAAAGGAGAATTACGACACGTTTTTGATCACCGGTCTCTACATCTACATCTAAAGTTTTTGATCACTACACTTTTGTGGTAAAATGCAATGTACTGAATTCTGTACAACATGGTTTCGTTAAGGGCAAGTCAACCCAAGCTGCATTATTTTCATTCTTAATACGAACTTTACAACAATCTGGGTGGTGTGGTTAGAAATGTGTGAGCTTATTACGTTGAATTAATATTTGAGTTGATGTTGGGGTTATTTCCTCCGTTTGTTGGATTTTTTGAATTAGACGTACGGTAACCTTGATAAGGTGTGTTTCTTAGCAAACTCATAGCTTTTAAACAACAAACAAATACAAAAAACCAAAAACACATTTGGTGGCTGACATATCTTATTTATGGACTTATCAAAGGTCTTTTACATTTTCTATAAGCTGTTTTATATAAAAGCGTGGTGACTGTGTGAATGTAATTTAAAAAAGGAGTAGAACTCCTCTATTTAAATTCTGGCCTGAAGATGTGCTTTATATAACACGAAACCGGTCGCCTAAACTATTTTTAAGGAATAGACTTTTGTGAGAAAGGATCTTTTTTGATTTATATTCCTCTCATTTATTGTAAATCATATTCATATGATATAAGAGGTGCTATACGCATCCATCAGGAAGCAAATGATTGTGATCGATTGTAACATCTCTTCAGAACTTCCTGAAAATCAGGAATCAGGGATCGATTCTGGAGCTGTTACTCTCTGTGTTTTTCTTAGTGATCTATCCGACTGCGTGGACCATAAAAATCTTATAATTTATGTAGATGATAATGCCTACATTGGGGCAACTGCGCATGAGAATAAACATTGGTAAGACGGTATTTATTAACTTCAGACCAGTGGAAAGGCAGACTGAGTGCGGCCAGTTATTACAAATTCATAATAAATTGATCCAATAACTTTTACGAAGTTTCTTGGCTCGCTGAAAGGGTTTTCAAGCTAGTATAATAAACAAAACACTATTGGTTATATTTATAATCATAGGTACACTTAGTTTCTCCTCTTGCTAAGTCGAAAATGCCCTTAATCTTGAACCGACAGTACTGCAGAGTTTGTTAGGCGAGTGCCACTTTGATTTTGTAGGTCAAACGACAGTTGGCGAACTAAATTGCACACTCAGGCATGATATGTTCCTTTTTTTAACCCTTAAGATCTCAACCATTACTTCTTATTATTCTTGTGAAGTAGTATATTATATGCTACTTTTAGAAATAACATCATAATCATCCTGTAGCTTGCATCATGCTTGTATACTTTTTAGAATGATTAATAAGAAAAGTTGTTTCGTTATTTGAATTGGTAAATTCAGAAAACTGTCTTTATTAATACTACGTTAAACGTTATTGTGTAGCTAAGTTATCTTGAGAATTTATTCATATATTGTACACTCTTGCGGTCCCAATATCTCCAATGCAAATAAAGAGATCTTGGTAATTTTGCTGCATTACTGTAAATTAGGCAGAAGCGCTGTTGATGCCGTTCGTATACTCCGTGAAGTTGAAAGTCCGAATCTTATCTCAGATCGAATTGCGCAAAAATTCAGGAATCGCCGGGAAGACTTATTGCTGACCAAAAGGTACTCCGCGAAAGAATTGAGACCGCTCTGGCTTCCAATACACAACAATTGTCACAGGAGCTTGGCCCTTCGCGATACACAATAGGTCGGCATCTTCACAAACTGTGGAAGGTAAATGTAGAAAAGTAGCCCATGAATTTACTACAAAACAGGTGTTGTAGTGTAGTGGTTTCTGTAGAAGACTTCTATTGTAATTGTACAAGATACCATCAAAATTAGTAAAACTTAAAAATTACACTACGAAATACAAGCAAAAAGTCCACTAGAGAAATCCACTGACAACCACCTTGTTGTCAACTGGCACTAGAAGAAATAAGAAGGAAAGCAAGATCAACATTGCATATTGCATATGCTGACGACGTGGTACTGCTGGTGAGAAGCAGAAAGAAATTGGAAAGGATCACAAAACAACTGATTATAACGACAGAAACGATTGGACTTGAACTCAACTTCGAGAAAACCACCGAAAGCAATAGGAAACGAAATTTACAAGTACAAACACAAACTGAAAATATACATATGTTAGTTTGAAGAAGTTCTGAAATCATAAGAAGGAACCAAGGGAAACAAAAATAAGAATATATGAAACGGTGATACGAGCAACTCTAACTTATGGAAGTGAGACATGGATCCTTAATCAGAAAAACTAACAGAAATTAGACATTTAGGAAAAGAAAAGGAAAGAGAAGAAGATCGGTAACTGGAAAGACATAGCAAAAGATTAAAACGAATGGTAAAGATCATAGAGTTCTAGGCCTAAAAGACCTGTTTCAAAGCTGTTACATATATTGCGATAATTGCGAACTACTGCGTACTAGTACCTTTTTTGTAATAAGACGACATATATACGATTTAGGGGTTCACAGTTCATAGAGAACAAAGAATAAGATTGAGAATAACAGTTGATAGAGTTACGATAATGTGTTTATACGTTTGTGGCCGTAGAAGGATAAGTAATACGTCATTAACAACTACATATATGAATTTTTAAGACATATCATATCACACAAACATATTACGAACACACACTATGACTAATAACAATAATAAATTTTAAATGGGTACCTAACACAGGCACAGCGATGAGTGCAAATCTGTAATCAACTTCTTGCCGATCCACAGGATCTCCATATCTACCAACGAATGACGAAAGTGACGAAGAGTGACTCTAACTCCGTGGCCAATCTGCGAAACCTGCGGTCAAGCGCAAAAGTGATATTGTGTGTTTAGTGGAATTACTTTGAGTTGGTAACTGCCAGTAATGGAATCGAATATATGCAGTTTTAAGAGAAAGATTAGTCGACAGAAATCGGGCGCTACTCCATCAAGATAATGCCAGGCCACCCAAGGAACCTGATGGGCTGAAGTTCAATTACCACCTTTTTACGTATGTTAATAGTGTACCTTCTCGATGGGCGCGTTTCTGCTAATATTGTGAAGTTAGAAGAAAGATGATGGAAGTTCTTCGTTTTTTTATCAGCGAAATGGTACAGGCCTGAAATCGAAAACCTTAGCAGACTATAACAAATATAATAATCTGTCATAATGAATTGCACTTCAACTTTATCGTTGTGTTTTTTTTGCCAAAAAAAACGAAGAAACTTTTTTCCACCCTACTTTTAAAGTCACGGTAATGATTAGAATTTAAGAGTCCTCGATCTGTATTCATTAGAATGGGTTTGTTTCTCTAAATTTCCGTACCGTCACATCAATTTGCTATGTACAGTTGCTATATACTTGCTAGTTAATTCTAGATGACTAGTCTTATGGTTTTTTCAAGCAAATGAAGCGCGACACTGGAATTGTGAAACCTCAAAACTTCTACTCAACACAATTTTTACATGATATTTTAGAGATTCTTTTTATTTTTTGTTTGCCTATGTTGCCTACATGTCTTTGGAACCAATATTTAAGATTAACTTTAGTAACGTTTTTTTTTGAGACCTTTTGAATAACTTAGATGAAACTCAAAATATTTCTTCTTATTATTATCAATGTTTCCTAGTGTCCCTACATTTCTAATTCTTTTATTGCCTAATAGTATTATAAACTACATTTTCAGGATAACCGCTGTTGTAATTTTGATAGTTTGTTTAAACTCATTTGGTACCTGTTTTTAGTTGTAATTTTGCTAGGATCGCAACTTCCATGGTTTTCTTAATTTGGCTAAACATTGCCGGAAATTAACTTTAAAAAAAAAACTTTAATTTTAGGATTCCACAAATGATAACAATTTTGTAAGATTTTATTTGAATTTATTGTTACTTATAAGTTTTCGATGTATGACCATTTCCACATTATGTCTATTTCTTATTTTAAAATATCGAAAAAAGGAATGCCCTTGACGGTTTTCTTTTTACAATAATAATAATAATTTTCATAAGTCAATTTTCTCGAAGAAAATGTTAAGCTTAGTTATTTCATGAAATGTGTTGAGGATTTGCAAAATGTCAAAAATATAAAATATGTCACCAGCATACCAAACCCATGCTAAATATGCCAAAGTATTCTTAAGGTCAGTTTTAAGTTTTCCGATAGAAAAGTCGGCCATAAAGAGAGATACCCATTGTAGTTGGCGTGTTATAGTAATGGTGATAGTAAAACGTTTCAATACTAAAATACCAATTTAAATCCAGAAAACGAGGTATTATATATAATCCTTTTTATAGTTCTGCTTTTTGTATTACTATAAACTAAGACACTCGAAGAAACGCGTAATTAATTTTCTTCATATAATGCGCCTATGAAACTAGGTGTTGAACTATCATGAATTACATTAGTTTCAGTCTACAATTATATCGCTCAAATTAAAAATGGTGTTAATAATAATAGATGTACCTGTGCATGTACAGTGGGATTTGCACAAATTGCGAAATAAGCTTCTAATACGCTTTTGTGACTACATCTAATTACGGTTTTAAAATCAAATAAAGAGCAATATAAATAAGTCCCACATAGGTACCTGCAGAATCGTTTATGCTCAAAAATCTTCAAGGAATCTATTGTGGTGATTAGGGAATTACGTTTTGGCCTCTTACTTTTGTAATTATACTCCTAATATGGTAGCTTTTGACAAATCCAATTTTCTTGTTATCTTCAGTGACTTCCGTCGTTTGTTTGTTATAAAAATGCTTATCATAATTACGATAAACAAATAATATACTAGTAAACAAGATTTTATATAAAACATATGTTTCCCAAACTTAAACTCTGACATTACTAAATTCAGCGACAAGCTTTGTATTATACATTTAATTTAATTTGTATTGTATAGAAAAATATAAGTCGTCTTACAACTTTTTAGTATATCTCTGCAACTTTTTATTGAACATATATTTATCAACTCACTTCAAGTATCTGAAGGCAAACGAAGGTTGAAAAATGCAAGTATCTGTATCCAAGTTGCTAGGCGAACACGCGCCTAATCCCACGTATTTATTTCGACAAGGAACGTTTGCCTTGAAACGATATTTTTCTGTAAGAATGCGCTGGCATTCCGCAACAAGAAGAAAGCTGCCTGCCTCCACCGCACAATATGGGAAATAATTCGCCATCTTATTATGGTGTTGCAACGAAGCAATTCATATGCCGCATAGAATCCGTATCAAAGGTACGAAAGACCACAACTATATGGTCGCTATTAGTCTACAATGTACAACGAATCTATTGAGAAATAAGTGCGAGATATTTTTGAAATAATTGTAGTCGGTTAGCGTTCTGCAAACAGTATCTGTTCGTGATTTGAAATATGTAATTATCCGTTACTTCATTTATAAAGCGCACGTTGTAGATTTACTTAACTGTTAAATTATATCTACGCTCGTTAAAGCTAAATTAATGCGGCAAGTATGTTAGAAATACAATATCCACAAATGTATGAATAGGACAATGAATTGCCCAAGGGATAAAAGAAACGAGGCCGAAAAGGAGGCTGATCTACTACTGTGGCAATTGTTCTACATACGCATTTCAGATGCTGTTGTTTATTGATTATCTAATACTAAAATAAATTTCTAAAGTAAAAAAATATACAAGGTGGGTGTTCTGAGTCTTCTTGTTAATATACATTTTTGAAAATAGCATTTTTTTTATTATAAGGCTTTAGTGGGGACATGGTTTAAAATTAAATTGAAACACACAACATATCCCATAAGTCTTTTTTTTATAAAACGAGCTATATATCACTCCCTTTCTAGAATTATCATTAAATTCTCCAAATAATAAGGTGCTAGTCTCTTAAAGTTACAGGTTTCAAAGTTAATAGGCTTTCTTTGAAAAATAATGATATTCTCAAGCTGTTATTATTAGATTAGGAAGGAAGGTTACACACATTTATGCCCTTTCAAATTGCTAACGAAATGCGAATAAGTTGATACGGCATATTTTATAGAACGCTCTGTATATTATTTTAGTTTTGAATTTGTGGAATTGTCTTGCTATAGCGAATTTTGAATTGAATACGGTCAGTAAATACTTATTTTGTTAGTTTGCCATGGTAGAATCAGGTAAGTCGTTGGGACAATTATAGAATAATGATCTGGATTCAAAATTGTTATCGTTTAACTTGACATTAAGCTGAACCCAGTGCCTACAGACCTTTACTTACTTGCAATACTC